>JAANDH010000975.1:0-48953 GCA_011799765.1 Nymphaea thermarum
GGAAGACAATTTGTATTCTTGAAACAACTTAGGATTCCCGGTCATATGATGCGTAGCTCCGCTATCAACAATCCAATCACCGACCTTGGAGGTCATCTTTTCAGCCATCACGGTCACCAACGGACAGAACAATCCTTGGATAGAATCACAAGAACGAGAGAAAAATCAAGTTCTATTTAAAAAAAGAACGATAAAGAGATAGGTAATATCGTCACCGGATGCCCAATCAACCCCAAGAGTGTACACAAAGTCGATTGGGGGAAACAATCATCGATATCGCTCGACGGAAGCGATTCCTACTCTCTCTTGGGCTGCAGTCTCCCACGGGTAGAGGTTGCACCACACGTTCTCCTTGCCGTAAGACCAATTTAACCCCGGTCTTTTGTAAGGAAAGGGGGAGGCAAGCTTAGGAAGCGCCTAAGCACGCATATCTTCCTTCTTCTCCGGGAAGCAAGTCAACGGCACAAGGGACACCGGTGATGGCGACGGCAACAACACAAGGGCGACCACACAAACCCTAGGCGACGGTGCACACGGATCCCGAGGCGATGGTGGCATGGATCCCGAGGCAAAGGCACACACGAATCCCGAGGCGATGGTGGCACGGATCCCAAGGCAATAGGATGCACAGATCCCAAGGCAACGATGACGACGCGAATCCCGAGACAGTGGCATGCACGGATCCCGAGTGGCACGGATCCCGAGGCAGCGGCACGGATCCCGATGCAATAGCGTGCACGGATCCCAAGCCAACAGTGACGGCACAAAACTCTAAGCATCGGCATGCACGGATCCCGAGGCAGTGGTGCGGATCCCGAGGCAATAGCGCGCATGGATCCCGAGGCGACGGTGACGGCGCGAAACCCTAGGCAGCGGCACGGAAAACACGAGCGGCGCGAATCCCGAGGCAGCGGCAGCACGGATGGGCTGTAAACAAAAGACGGATGCCGGAACTTCAACGGCGTTGAGCGACGGCAACTTCCACGACGAACGATCCACGAAAAACGCTTTTCTCCAACTTCGGTGGCTCTGATACCATGTAGAAACTCAAACCACGAAGAGGAAGAAGAGAAGAGAAACACACGATGTACGTGGAAAAACCTCAAACGAGAAAAAAAACCACGGGAAGTTCTACCTAGGTGCACAACCGCAACCCTAGGAGAGAGAAGGATTCTATTTCACTTAATCCAACAATTACACATAAGTGAGAATATATAGGGGAGAGATGAGAAGCCGCTAAGGGTACCGAGCCGTCCTCGGTACCCGCGCCCAAGAGATCCGGATCCAGATATGGATCCGGTCCCAAAACAACATATTTCAACAAATACAACCCCCGTATCACAAAATACGGGCGATACGCTTACAATACACAGGTGTATCGTGTAATGTAGGCGTATCATATAGATTTCTTGAACCTATACGATACGTATAGTACGATATGGGCATGTATCGTGCGATACAGATAACACTAATTTTTTGAGATGCATAACTTAAACCTTTGGACTGAACTGAAAGATGCTTTCAGGAATATGAGGTATAAGGGCTTATTGTGGCAAACTTTTTATTCAGAAAGAAGTGCATAGCCATTTTGGGCCAAGTTTTCGACCAATTTCAGGTTGATGGTTCCGTAGATCATCACTCATTAAATGTTCTCACAAAACTATAACACCTAAAGAAATCGAAATAAAATGCTGCAGCAAACTACTGCCATATTTTTAACGTGAATAACCACAAAGCAACTACACCAATTCTATTGTGCATCACAGTTGATTTCCCTAAAAACAACAAGAAATCATATTACAATGTCACAAAACAACTATCTCCTTTTCCAATTCAATGTAACCAGTATCTATTTTTAAGTTCTTGTTTTCATGACTGTCGAGTAATAAAAAATTAATTCACAACCTTGTTAACATGAATAAATCACAAGCAAATCTAATGCTTCTACTTTAAGCATGTGCTTTTTCAGTTCATATTACTCTAACCAACAACAGGGTCACAGATAGAATCTTATAATAAATGGGACAAAACAGAAAATGTAATTACAGAAGATACTGTACTAACCTGGCAACATAGAAAACAGAATTTTCCATCATCAGCAACTTGTTTGCACAACCTATAGCAAGGGCACCACCAGAACCACCTTCCCCTATAACCACAGTAACAATTGGCACCTTTAGGCCAAACATTGTTCTTAGGTTATGTGCAATGGCCTCTCCCTGCATGAAAAGTGAAGATAGAAATAAAATTTTGCTGCATACTTAAGCAACACAATGAACACATCCTTTTCATATTCAAGGGTTCAGCTTCCATACTGGCCTCTGAAGAACACAGAATCAAGTTACATACCTGGCCAATTTCTTCTGATTTAAGATCTGCAAATGCTCCAGGTGTATCAATGAATGTAACGATAGGAAATCCATGGTGATCAGCATAGTACATCATGCGCAGAGCCTTACGATAACTGCATTGCAGTTAAAAAATAATTCAAAGGAAAGCTTGAAAACTTTCAAGCCAACTGACCCATATTTATTTTACAAAGCTGGTGCAAACTGCTTCAAAGTTAGACATTTAGAAGTCATTCCTATACTATTTACCAGCTTCCATACTTTTAGTGACTGCTAAGAGAGCAGTCAAAAAACTAATGCCTGACATCTTGGAGGAACCCATCTTCTCACTAAAAGAATTACTCTCTATCTTAGAATATGGCTCATCCATACATGATCAGACTATAGTGACAAGAGCCTCTAGAAACATAAGCAACATCTTGTCCACATGATGGAAGTTGCACATCAGATGGCCTATAAAAACACATGAAACATGTCTGAACAAGTTTAACAAACTTTTACATATGAGAAGGCTCGTAAATAATACCCATGTGGTGTTGGCATGGCAAAATTCCGATGAATGTTCTCTTTTGTGTTTCTTCCTTTCTGATGACCTATGAACATGTAGTTTTTGCCATCTACGCATCCAAGACCCGTGACAATGGCAGGATCATCATAACCAGCACGGTCACCATGGAGTTCCACCCACTAATAAAATGTCAAAGAACATTACAGCTTCAAAATAAAAGAAATGAGTAATGACCTTAACAGTGAAAATCAATAATTCGTGGTAATTTACTCCAAAATCCACACAAAATGGTCATGAATGGAGATTTTACATGTACAAAAACCACCAACCTTATCAGTAATATTTAGAACATGATCAAGAAAAGTTGGTCTATTAGGATGGCGAGCAATACTCAGTCGCTGAATAGGGGTGAGACGAGTATAAAGATCTTTTAGAGCCTGCAACGAAAATTCAACATGAATTTTTCTCGAAAACTCTAGTGACAAAATTCATTTCAATTTGCACTGAAGCATGTCAAATTCAATCGGTTAAACTATCTTGCCACATGTGAAAGGGAGTTTACCTGTTGGTACTTATTCTCCAACAGACTTATCTGATCCGTGAAGTCCAAGCCAGTCTCTTCAGCCATCTTCTTTACCTGTGGATTGTAAAAGCAAAAATCAATTAAGCAAGAAGTAGAAGCCTCAAAGCGACAAGACACAGGCCTCAAGGAGTTCCCATCTCTACGCTATTCACAATTTCACACTAGCTTGGAAAGATCCTGAGGCTAGAATTTCCAGAGTAAAGACTCCATAGCTTCATCACATTATACCATTCCCTTGATTATTCCAACTCGAACTTAGGAAAAGAAAAGAGTTGAGACAAGCAAGAAGGCCAGGATAACCAAACCAAAACAACATAAACAAAAGAAAATGTTCACAACGTGCTTTTCAACAACCAGCAGAAACATCTATAGACAAAAGCATGACAGACATAACAGAGCAAATGCCCATTCTGCTAACACATGCTCCTCACTGTATACCTCATTGAAGATTTATTTAGTATGGCAACTATTCATGATTTTTGTTCGACAAAAGTTCCTCTCTTTTTGCTTTTTTGATTTTTCCATTGTGGTCCTACAACTGGGACAAAGCAATCCCCTCACTAAACTGCCACCCAAGATATCCAACCCTTGACCTACTTAAACTTGATGGTCTTAAGCGGATGCACTAAGACAAGGGGACGCAGTTCCTACCAACTTTATCTCAGATTCTTCAAATGACCGAAACAGATATTATCTTTGTCGGAAAGCTGTGATTGAGAAGCAAAAAAATAATCATGTAAACATAAAGCAGCATTGGCAAAACTCAAGCATTAATTTCAGCAACAACCAAGGCTAAATTTGCACGCATTTAGGCTGGTAAACAGACCTCGATGTTTAGACTTTGGAGTTCAACTTGTTTCGCATTGTGAAGAGTTTGTTCCGACTTCCGAGTCAAAGAGTAGCATTAACAACACCTCTTAAGCACAGCTTAACTTGTATAAGCCCACTAACTAACAGATATATTTTGGCTATAATTAAATTTTCTTCTAAAGAAGTTAGTTTTAAATATCATTAATATCGGGTTCAAATTTTATCACTTTCGGCATTGAGTGAACTATGAAGCAAACTCTTTTGGCATCATCTCTTTACCGGCTTGAACTTGGTTTAGCTCCTTGTCAAAATAAGCAATCGTGAACATGACAAGCTCGGTTTCATGAACTTGTTCACCAGTCCAATACGCACTTAAGTGCAAAACAGAAATAAACGTTTTTAGGTGAAAAGTGAACGGAGAGTAAAATTTCTCCACATTTTACAAAGGAAGAAGCAAAAGTACAAAAAGTAAAAAGGCAACCCTATCCGTGTATCCCAACAATGTCATTGCTGACAGATGAAAATCCATATAAGCACTAAAAATGAGACGAAAATCAAAATGCAGACCAGAAAAGTCGGGCTAATCCTTTCAATTGCGGGCTAACGGAGCTGAAATTCACCACAGATAAAAAGTAAGAAGAAGAAGACCCTTATTATCAGCAAATACACCCGAGACAACAACCAGAACTTCCAAGTTTCTCCAGGAAAAGACAGAGAAAAAGGTCAAGAGCCTCACATCGGTGATCTTCATCTCGAGATCCATCAGCGGCTTCTCGAACGGCAGGGGAACCGGCTTCGGCTTCTCAGCTAACGGCTTGAAATCGGAGAGGTAGGTCGTGAACCCGCGCTTGACGTCCGGATCGACGTCCTTTGGATCCGGCCAGGGATAGTCGTGCTTCTTCACCTTCCGCATCTTCTTCATGCAGAGAACGCTGAGCTCCAGGCGTCGCGGGCGGATCCAAAACGACGCGCGGCCTAAAGTTTTCAAGGGCATTCCATCAGTGAAAGAACTCCGCAGCAGATCCGACGCGGGACGGCCGGATGACGTCGCCGGAAAATGGGGCAAGGAAGACATCTCTCTCTCTCTCGATTTCTTGGGGGGAGAGTGGTGACTGGTGAGGTGGAAGGTCTGGAGGGCTGCGGCTATATATCACTTCCTCGAGTAAGGGAAGGAGAAGGCAACTGTGGGTAGCTGAAATCAGCCGATCTGTTAAAAGTCCCCGTTCTTCGTTATTTCTTATGCGCTTCCCTTCTTAATTTGCCACGCGCCCCTCTCGCTCTCCGTCCCTCCACCCCGGTAGACAGAACTAAGATCCAAATATTACTGACTGATCCAAACCGATAGTGCCGATGATGACTAGGACTAAGATCCAAATATTATTGACTGGTCCAAGCTGATAATGCAATGTGATAGGGGCAGCATCCAAGTAAGGGCTAGGATATCTGAACCGAGAGGAAGTCCGCAGTCAAGCTTCATTTTAGATTGATTTTTTACTATTTACTTTTTGCCTTACATTTTTATCTGCATAGGGAACGATTTGGATCGTAGTTGAAGTAAGGTTTTGATTAATGCCGATGACATTTGATTTGATCCAAACGGGTGATGTTCGATCATGCAGAAAGGAAAGGAAGGACAAAATGGTACAATGACCGGAGCCAACTAGAGCATGACCTGAACTCACTTGAAAAAACTCATTTGTGTTTGACTCGTTTAAAAACGAGTCGAGTTCAAGCTTACAAAGATATTCAAAACGATAAACGAGTCAAGTTTGAGTTTTAGGAATATTCAAAACGATAAACCAGTCGAGTTTGAGTTTTAGAAACTCAATTAGTTTATACTCGACTTGACTCGCAAACCAATACTCTATATAACATTGCCAAAAAACAGTTTTAACCTTTCTATCAAAAACAAATTTTGCAAGTTAATGTTTACATGAGTTAACATTAAACCAGTTAATGCTTAGGCAAGTTAAGTGACTTATACTGACTTCGAACTCGATTTTATGTGGTTGAGTCGAGTTCGAGCTTCTTATAACGAGATCTTGAGTTCAAGGCCTCATTCAGACCAAAAAGGGGAGAAGGGATGTTCCCCGTTCATAAGCGGGTGTTTGCTGAGCTCTCAGTTCATAAATGGTCACTCTTCCACTTAAACATAGTGTGTTTGAGACATCGTTTAGTGTGACTCGCAGACTTCGCCTTGTGATTATTTAAATTAATGGTGCTTGTTATTGTGTAATACAGTTAGCTGTCCAAGATTTGATCAATTGCAATCTTTGGAGAGAGCGTATTTTGAATAAACACAAGTAATTAAGCGGTTAACTTGTACGATAAAATACGAGGCCCCTTTTTTGTAAATAGTGGAAAAAGAGTGTGCATTTCCTTAAATAATTCACAGAGCGACTGGGAACTTCTTTCGAACGCTCGATCGATTTCTCCTGCTGCTGTAACTCAATAGTGAGTGCCCTAGCTGCAGTGGTGCCGAGTCGGCGACTGTCTCCGTCTGCGGACTGACCGGCGACAGACAGCGGCCATCTCCTCCACGGCAAGGTCTCTCTCTCTTTTCCTCCCTCCACGGTCCAAAACCATGGATGTGCACCATCGAATTAACTTTGTACTTTAGAAACACGGTTTAATTCTTCCCTTTCGATGGGGAAAATAGAGTTTGTCGCTAGGTCTTTTTTCTATCTCTTCCTGAATAGCTTACATTCATACTTTCGAAATCATCCCATCGAACATTCCGTACTGTAGAAAATCGTCTAACGCTATAGAAACTACCAGTTCTTACTTGTTTCGTACGAATGCACCAAGATACAAGGAAACAGCAACACGAACAGGCACTTTGCTTGCTTCTGTCAAGTTAAACAACTTCTTTTTATGCTGAATTGAAATTGGTGGAATTATGCGAGTTGCATTTTGTTTTGCCTCTGCATAAGATCAACTGAAATGCGCTTAACGGACAGTTTCTTGGGACTTTTTGAGTGCCCATGCTTTAGTTTAGGCGAATTTGATCATCGCATGTTCAGGCCCTCTTTTATCTCTGTTGTCGTCTCTTTCTTTTGTCGCATTTTATTCTTCATTTGGTTCGGATGGGTGTCATGAATTCACTAATGTGGTTTATTCAGACTTATAGTATATTTTGATTACTTTTGGGTATTGATCATATGTTTGTCTTACATTTATCTTTCTCCTCGCCAGTTGACATTGCTGATGACTAATAGCAGGATTCTTTATGCTCCAGCATTGCTAAATACTGCCACAACTTTATAGTCGCCTGCTACTTTTTTTGAAATTCTTAAATAATCACACGAGAAGCATGTACTTTGCTTTATGGTTTGCGCTCTGCTTTGTAGGTTCAATGTTTGGCCTCGCCTTTTTTGCTTTCAGACACTGATTATGGCCTGTACCTTTTGCATGTATCAGGTATTCTTCCCAATCATCTGCACGGTCGAGGTCCCTTTCAGTTTATATGGCCGGTAGGTCAAGAAGATCCTTGTCAAGTTCAAGATCAAGATCAAGGAGCCGTTCAAGGTGAATTTGGTGGATTGTTATCTTGTACGATCTGTTCAAATAGCCTGATCATTGTCTTTCTTATATTTTGCATTTCATCCTGATTATCATAGTATTGTTGTTCGATCCTTCTTTTCAGTAGGCTTTTGTCAGGATATAATCATAAGATAAATTATGTCCTTCATATATTAAAGTAATAAAATTATAAACCTGTTTGTAGTTAAATGTGACTGGATTTTTTTGCAGGAGTTATGATTCAAGTGATTCCGAGAACCCTGGAAATAATTTATATGTCACTGGGCTGTCCACTCGAGTCACCAAGAAGGAACTTGAGAAACATTTTTCTAGTGAAGGGGGAACGGTATGCAAATAACAACTTCTGTTTTTTGGGTGCTGTGCTGTTATTAGAGGTTGCATCATTACCATGATGTCTACGCCTTTATTTTTGTTAGCAAATGTAAGTTATTGTAATATGGTGGGGTTGCCAGCTAGAAATAGATTGCAGTTCCTTTTTCAGTATTAATCATAATACGATATCTATTGCATTCTAAACTGTGTTGATAATATTGGCATCGTAGAGCCAATCAATAATATTGGCTGAATACCAATGTTTTCAAAGTACTGCCAAAACGATGTGTAATGACTAATGATATAATTAGGTGGCATCATGATATTTTGCAGTTCCTTTTCTAAAAAACCTTAGTATATTCTAACTACATATTACTATTATGCATGTCTGTCATATTTTAAAAAAATTGTATATTATTTCGCTATCCTTTTCCAAGAGGAATGCTACAAACATGTTATCTCATTGCTTTTTTCTTAATTCATATTTTCTTAGCTTTTAGGACCTCCAAAATTTTCTTGAGAAATGCCATGTTCTGTAAAATATACATGATAATACCTTGACAAAAATCAAATTGTGTGAAGTTGGTAATATTTTAAAGTTGAAGCCACCATCAAAAAGTCTTCAGTTGATAAGTTTAGGAAAATCCTGTATATTTTTGAAATATCACAAAGAATAACTACTAGGAATAATATTATGATCTTGTCACAATAAAATCACAATATTTTCCCTTTGGGAAAATCCTTTATACCTTTCGTCTTTTCTTTCTTTTAAACTAGGAGAATCATGATTCAATAACTTTTACTGCCTTTTTAATATTTATTTATTTTTGTTTAAGGTTCAAAAGCTTTTAAAGAAAAAACTACATTAAAAGAATCCATAACGATTATAATAGATCAGTTTTGCTTAGTCTTCTAGCGAGTCTTTTCAGAATCCATTCGTTACAACAGTCCCTCTCTAACTTTCTTTCGATAGAGTCTTCTAGCGAGTTTTTTCAGAATAATCAAGGGGTCCTCCTGTCCAGATGCTGTATAACTCTAAAAAGGCATCACAGATTTGCCTGTTAATGATTATTATGAAGCAACTGCGGCCACAAACATCACCCACCTACTCACCGAATGCCAAACCCTCAATTTTACGGATTTCCTTGGAAAGCTTAACCTGTTATCCTTCTCTAAATCAGTCTTGAAGATTATTTTTTTCTTTTTTTTATTGTTTGCCAGAAAATGCACCATGTCATGGATGAATAATTCTTCTTTGGATGCTTCTACCTTTCGAGAATGCCCTTTAATTTGCAGAAATAATCTTTTGAAGGGATGCTTCTCGTTGTTAACCTTCAACTTCAAAAATGATCTTATAAATGGCTACGGGTAAATGGCTGGAATGAAAAAATTGACTTAATTGATCTGCTTTCTGCATCTTTGGGATAAGAACGATAGTTCATAGTATTAATATTTTTCAAGGAACGGACTAGGTCTTTCCTTATATTTTAGCTACGGCTATGTCACAGTAACGGGTCTTTTGTTTTGTTGTAACCATTTGGTTGGTTTAAACATCATGTTAATGAAAACATGGCTTGTACTCGTATGAAATGCAAGAAATCTTTGTTGGGCTTTATTCTTTGCCTGTCTGATTTTCTCCAAATTTTCTGCTTTTCTCCAGGTGGTGGAAACCCACCTGGTTGTTGATCCTCGCACCAGAGAGTCTCGCGGGTTTGGGTTTGTGACAATGTCGACAAATTCAGAAGCCGATCGTTGTGTCAAGTATCTGAACCATTCCGTCCTTGGTGGTCGAGTTATCACTGTGGAGAAGGTACCGTCCTGTGGCTTTAATTTTTCTCATGTCCTTGTTTATAAGATATTTTTTGCCTTTTGGGGTGGTGTATCTTAATGTTGGTCAAATTATGAGTAGCAGCAAGCACAATCTATGACACGATGTTTGAAAGATCAGCTTGTTCCAGCAGATTAGCTGTGTGTAGCAGCTCTACATCAAACTTCAAACTCAAACTCTCAAGCAAACGCAGACTATATAACCAGAGGGTTGTATGCCCTGCATTTCTTTCTTTAAGCAATTGCCATGCAAATTTCTTGTGCTTTCTTTAAAGCTAAGGGCATCTGTTGTTTGTAGTTAACTGTCCTTTTTGGCTTCATAGCACGATGGGTTTGATCCTCAGTTCCAGTTGATTATTTGACCTTTACAGGCAAGACGAAAGCGAGGCAGAACTCCAACACCTGGGCGATATCTGGGTGTACAGACAGACAGAGGTGTGTCTCTAAGAGGAAACAGTGGAAAGAGCGTGAGTTGTTTTTGAGATGCTGATTTGCCTGACGTCTCATTTCAATTATGCAGTGAGGCGCCGGTCTCCAAGCTATTCACCTTATGGCCGTACTGGTTATGATTCTGGGAGAGATCGTTCTTGTTCTCCTAACAGCAGACGTGGGAGGGAAAGATGCAGATCAACGTCTCGTTCCCGTGAAAGTCGCTCTCCATATGGTTCGCGCCACCGGTCTTATTCTGGGGGCAGCCGATCGCCCTACGCCAGGCGACACAGGTCATACTCCCGTGATAGCAGGTCTCCATATGATCGTGACAGGCGAGAACGATCAAGATCATATTCACCCTACCACAGAGGAGAGAGAGAGCGGTCACGTTCTTCTTATGGTCGGCGTGGCCGTTCAACTTTGTATGGAAGGCATCAGAGATCTGCTTCCCGGAGTCTTTCACCTCGGCGAAGTTCGAGGGACCACCGCAGGAGCCCTTCAAGGAGCCTCTCACCAAGAAGCCGCGGCCGAAGCCCAAGCGTCGGCTCGCGTTCTAGGTCATAATCTTCATCCTTTTGACACGAAGATTGTTCCTATCATTTTACCTTTTTTCCGTACATCACGTTCGATTCCAAATTTGCGTTTGGAGGATGTTGTGTTTTCTTTGCATTTTCCAATTGTTTTACTGATCCAAAAGTAGTTTGTTAGGCAAAGAACAACGAGACGGCAAAAACTTGAATATGAGGTGTAGGTTTGAGCGGTCTGGTCCAGAGGACAAAGGCAAAAGGTAAGGTAGAGAAGAGAACGTGCCAGCTGTTTGGGATCAATATACATATTTGGCAGAAAAATAATTTTTCCTTGTTATTAAGAGCCATCGTTGCGATAAGGTCCGCTCAGAATCATTCGACAGATGTCATAGTTTTAATCCTCAATCCCGCAGGTAAACGTTGGTAAGCCAAATGCTCGCCGGCTTGGATACAGAGTGCCAATAAATATTAGAAGCTCCACTTCAATTGGGCGTTTAAACAGATTACGTGCTCTACCTCCTCATGTGCGCAACCTAAAGGTGCGGTTTGATTATTTTGGATTCGGGTGGTCTGGGGTACGAAGGACATCAGCTTAACGTCATGGTTTTAACAAACTCCGAATTTGAAAACCTTAGATTAACTTAATGGTTTTGACAAACCCTGAATTTGAAAACGTGACTTCAAAATTTCCATTATGTCTCAAACCCATATATTTCACTTAGAAGAGATAATTTGACTTGAAAGTATGCATGCGAAGATGAAGGCCAAGATTTACAAATTTATGGTATTAATCCTTACATATTTCAAACTTAAATTTCATATCCTTGTTAAAAATCAAAGATTTAAAATCATGTTAGTACGGGTGATTGGGGTGTTGCTCCATAAAATCATAAAATATCCTTGTTAAAAATCAAAGATTTAAAATCATGTTAGTACGGGTGATTGGGGTGTTGCTCCATAAAATCATAAAATAAATAACATTGGTTGCATTTGCTTCACCACAAATCTGAAATATGCAGTGATACAGATTTACAATCGAATCACCCCCTCCCCACCCCCTCTTTTTCAATCCAACCTTAATCCATGGTTTTTAACATATAGCATGGATTTAAAATTTATACTATTAAGATCCTTTGTTTGTTTAAATTGAAGATGTCCCAAAACACACCTTGAAAACACACCTTTTATGCACTTTGAATTCAAGATTTCAGGCTATCAAATGCAACATTAAGAACACACCAAAATGAAAGAAAACCCTTTAAACCATATAATAGCACTCAGTAGCTCTACTTTAACAGGAACCCCTGCCACTTACTGTTGTATTAACGTATTCCCATGTTGCTAATACAGATATGACAAGTGAAAGAGAAGGACGTGTGTTGCGTCTAGCATGGCAACGATCCATTTTCATTTTATATCTAAAGATGTCTTTCAAGTCGCCGTAGCTAGACCATCATTTTGCAGCCATAAGCTTCCCAATTATGGCACGGTGCAATGATCAATGTTCCATATTTCCTTTGCATACTGGGATATTGTTCGGTCGCTGCTAAATTTGCCGCAACCTGCAGTGCTCAGGATGGACATCTTCAACCACCTTCTGCGGTCCCTGTTTTGATTTTAAAAAAATCATTACCGTGCATAAATTATGTAAACATGGGTAGTAGTTAGTGGATGGGGTTAGGGCCTCCCAGAAAATGGAAATAAAAAATAGAAAATGAAAAAAAATTAGAGAAAAATATTATACTTGTATGCTTCATCCACCCTCTCTTGAGCATCAACATAGCTTGGGAAGTCATGACCAACAAGGAAATAATCACCACGACCATAGCCAGAATTCCCCTCTAAGGAATCAAGAAGCGGCCCATAGTCATAACTCCCAAATGCACCGCTCCTTATAAACTGTTTGGCCGCTTCAAATCGTGGATCTGGCTTGAACTAGAACAACACAAGAATTTGGTGAGAACGCAAAAGCTGCATACTGCTAAGTACACGACTCCAAACAACTTTTAGGCTAATGCAGCTGTCAGACTAGTCTAAATATACCAATACCCGACAAGTATCAATGTCCCTGTCCATAGCTTTGAGAATAATAATAATCAAATTTAACAGACAATTTATATTTTTTGTCTCAGCAATTTGTTTCCATAGAAATATTCACGATTATTAGTAAATATTGTATCAATTAAGATCTGACTAAGCATATGCTACTACCAAGCATTCAGATACACTAGTATCAACTTCTTATCTGCATAATGGAGGGAAGCCATTCCCCAGTAATTTTCAGAGTAACCTACTATCAACTTCTTAACTGCATTAAATCAATCTTGACTTGCGCTTCTTTCAAAATTAAACTAGGATCTTTGTAATTAAGCTTGTAAATATAACCAAAACGCTTGTCTTGAAATTAAGCTACTTCCTGACTTCATCAGTACATGGACAACCCTAATTTGGATTCACCGTTGTGAACCACCACCATTGTGAACGAACATCTTTCATCAAAATAAAGAGGAAATAACTTGGCCCATTTAGGAAAAGAAATATGGGTGATTTACTATTTTGATCCAAAGACAACATAAAGAACGGTATAGGAGGGCTTAGATTATGGTGTTACCAGGCCATCTTCCCTCTCCCTGCGCAATTTGGCAACATCCTCAGCTTTAGCACCAAACAGAAAGAAATTCTCTACCCCAATTTCTTCTCTGATCTCCACGTTTGCACCATCCAAAGTCCCAATTATGAGGCACCCATTAAGAGCAAATTTCATGTTGCTAGTGCCACTTGCTTCCATCCCAGCTGTACTTATGTGCTGAGAAAGCTCACTGCCTGGAATTAAAATTTCCGCCACAGATACATTATAATTTGGGATAAAGACCACCTGAAAGGCAATCCCAACAGAAAAGGTTTAGTTTAAAAGCTTGAAATGATTGAACTTTAATAAAGAGCACGGTCTCTAAATTCAACCTAGACACATCTATGTCTGTCTACTGTCAGCATATTATCTAAATTAGAATAACTAAACAATTTTTTTTTAGTCCTCAGTTCTGAGGCGCAGCTTAATTATGTCCCCTGAGTACTTAGAATGCAGCATAGTTTTGTGATCTGATATCTAAAGAACATGAAAAATTAGACCACATATATATATATACACACATACATAACAGACACAAAACGAACACCATATTACATTGGTAATATGGCTGTCTGATAAATCTAGTCCAGTAAATCCAGCCTTCTTGTCATCCTAAAATCTCAGATTCATGTACCTTCAGATACCTGTTGACCTCAGGGTCATTGTTCACAATAGCACCAACATCATTCACCAGCCTGACTATTCTTTTGGCATTTGTATATGTAGCAAAAGCCTTTCCTCCAATCATGATGGTTCTTGGTGTTGCAGTCTGACGCTCTTCAGAGCTCATCTCCTGCAATAATTATCTTCGGACATTCAAATTAAATTCAGACAATAGTGCAGGAACATATGTATCCAAGTCTGTCAGACCTTATTCCTTTAATTGTACATGAAATGTATCATGGTAAAATATATCACGTGCAAGCCCTCTTACTCACAAGATCATGGGTCTGCTTAATCGATCTGGACATTTTGATATATATATATATATATATATATATATATATATATATATATATATATATATATATATATATATATATATATATATATATGAGCCTTATCAGTTATCATAGTCAGCAACTTGCGAGATTATTGCTTGACGAGAATGAATTTAATAAAGAACCAAGGTAAGTAATAGTTCCAGTTACACTGGCTAGCAAGAGAAATTCATAAACCGGTTAAAAGAAAATTTTAACTAAAGGTATCCTCTTGATTGGCAGTTAGATACATTTAACCCAGTAGCTTAATCTGATGGAAAAGGAAGAGAGAGCGACGAAAATGAACTGAGGACTTGCTATTACAGCATCTGATAAAACAAACATTGCCTTATAACACTCAGGCTTTGGATTCAAAGATGTGTCTATTTGTACTAAAAAGATTCGGGTATCTAGGATTCAGTAAGAAAATCCTATGCAGGTTCCAATTCTAATAATTATTCAAATTTGAATAGCACATCCTATGGAGTCAGCTGATATCCATAGAAAGGGATGACATTTATGCTATACCATGCTGAAACTGAGAATTCCTTACAGGTGAAATAATGAAGAAAGCCAAAAGAAACTGCGTTCCTACAGATGTCACCCAAGTTAAACACAAGATAAAAATACTTGTTAAGTGCGTGTGCACCAAGGCGTGGTGTGCACGCACTGTAATGCATCAAGCCCCTTCAAGTACCAGAAAATAGTGGTTAGGCGCAAAGAAACCTGAAGTGCACCTCAACAGGATGAGACGCACGCACGCATCATTGTGGTGCCTGAAGCGTGCGCTTCAGACACCTTTTTTTCTGCTTTTCAAAGTACTTGGAAGAGGACATCATGGGCTGTTCACGCCACCAACCCCAAAACTGCGGGCATCCGTTACTCTCCCTCCCACCATGGCCATCTTCTACCTCCCTTGGTGAGGTTAAAGTCTGCGCCGGCAAGCAGCGGCGCAACTGGTGTCGGATCCTCCACCTCCCAGCGACGCTGAGCGGCTTGGAGATGAACCACCAACCCGTGCTTGCCTCCAATCTCGCCCGTGGTGAGATGGAAATTGCTACCGAAATGTGTAAAACGGGGTTGGTGAACACCTCAAGGATGCCAGATCTTTTTTGTTTTCCTTTTTTGTACTGTTTCGCAGACAACTCCAAATCTGAGAAGCGCAATCCAAATCCAATCTGATCATAGAAACCCACTTGGATCGAGAGTGATCCAAACCTTCCTAACTAGTTTAATGAAGTTTGAGTTTAATCGCTTAAAATAGGTATTCAAATCGAATCAGATTGTACGTGAATCACTAACATTGTCTACTTAATGACATGAACTAAACCAACGGCACAAGAATTTTGCTAAAGAGGAAATTCTCTTCTGCTTGGGCTACCTAGTACCTATTCGCCGAATCGCCATAAATACAACTACTTCACATTTATTATTTCCTTGATACAAGCTTTCCTTTTGCTGGTAATTGCTAGTTTGGTGATTAAACTTTACTACTAGTTCTACTTTGATAAACTTGAGTAATTTTAAAAAATGCATCAAAAATATAAAATAATTAGAAGATAGACTAACTACCTTTTACACACACACACACACACACACACACACACATATATATATATATATATATATATATATATATATATATATATATATATATATATATATATATATATATATATATATATATATATATATATATATATGTTTTAATTTTAAAAGTAAAATTTTTGAATTTACGGCCATTTCACAACGGACTTAATGGAAGACATGGATGTTGGTTTTTCATTTTTACATCATTTTTATGGATATTATGTACTTCACAAATTAAATTTTGGTCGTGATCCGTAATTATTTAAAAGTAAATTTCTAACATTTATGGCCAATTAACAACCGACTAAGTTGAAGGCATGGATGTTGGTTTTTCATTTTTACATTATTTTTATGGATATTATAACAAATTTAATTTTGGTCGTGATGCTTACGCATCGCTTCACTTTCTTTGCTTTGCCTCGCTTCACACTCTCGCTCTATGGAGAACTTGTAATTAAAGATGGCCATTTCTTAAATAGCTATTCGGTTAATACAGAAGTCAGCAGATAGACCTTTCATACCTTCAACTTCTTATACCTGAATACTGCACCAAGAATATTCAGCAACTGTCGCTTGTATTCATGTATCCTCTTGACTTGCATATCAAATAAGCTGCTGGGGTCAATACTTACGCCTGTCACTTGTAGAACATAGTGTGCTAAGCGATATTTATTGGCCATCTTGGCTGATGCCCATTCGGCTTGCAGGTCTTCATTATCTGCAACCTATTAGAGAAAATTATGCAGCAACACATCAAGTTAGTAGCAATTGCCAACCAATAAAAAAATATATTCTTGAACAGAGAAAAAAGAAGACAATACAGGAAAAAGGAACGACCCAGTTCTCTTCCTTAACAGAACAATGAGTGCTAAGATAGAGAGCACTGGATTCTCAAAATGAAATGAACAGCTGACATCGGGATTCCCTTCCCAATAGATCATTACGGAAGTTTCTCAGAAAGCTGCTTGTCCATAAAATTAATTACAAAAAATGGTAAACACTTACTTGACGCAAACCTGAAAGGAGGTCAAGATTAGTAATCCATTCATCTGTTTTCAACCACTTGGTGATTATGTCACTCAACCTAGGATTGCAAAAGCGAATCCATCTTCGAGGAGTAACGCCATTTGTTTTGTTTTGAAATTTGTTGGGCCATATGGAGACATAATCTGCAAATAACTCTGACTTCAGGATCTCACTATGTAGCTCTGCGACACCATTTACCTGAAGATGAAAAACGTAACCATTAGAAAATCTTTTAATGTATTACACCCAATCATACTACAGTAGCTGCACTATATCAAGGATTATAAAGGAAGTGTTAATGATATACAAAATGACATGATAGGTGCTCGTGCTCCAACTATCTAAGGATCATATTCTGGTACACC
Source organism: Nymphaea thermarum (assembly GCA_011799765.1). Lineage (NCBI taxonomy): Eukaryota > Viridiplantae > Streptophyta > Magnoliopsida > Nymphaeales > Nymphaeaceae > Nymphaea > Nymphaea thermarum. The sequence goes on from JAANDH010000975.1 coordinate 17,481, forward strand.
TTCTGTCTTGAGTTGTGTTATGAAGGGAACTTAAAAGCTTTACTTCCCACGATTTATTTTGGAATCTCATCCTCATTCCCTTTGTGATTAATGAAGATCTTATAGCAATAGCTACTAGAAGGCCTTGGTAGACTTTGAAGTGATGCATGGTGAAGTAACAAAATCACACAAAGAGAAAAGAAACTTCATTCAGCACCTCATGGTGCTATACCGATTCAAAGATCATCTCAGTTTTATGTGCCAACAGAACATCATAATATAGAAAAACGTCTATTGCATGTTACATATTCACTGCTCAGATTGATCAAAATGTTTAGATTTTAAGGTTGCCTAACCGTATGAGAGGACACCACACATAAATTTGCCATTCGAAGAACTGCTTTGTGAGGATTAGAACTATCCAAGATGCGCATTCTCTCAAGCCTGCTCCCTAAGTCAGGCCAACTTGAATGAATGAAAGCCATAAACTGCATTAACATATTAAGAACGGTTAAATCATTAGCTTGCACTTGTCCAATGACATCAAGAAAGGACAGAGATCAGAGGGGACTGTGTGCCCGTTTGTCAATTTCTTCAACAATCTCCATATGGCGAGGCAGAAGCTTTCTCATCACATCCTGTGGCCACTTCTCCAGAGCTTCGGGAAGTACAGTATGATTGGTGTAAGCAATTGTCCTGAATCAACATGGAAGACACTCCTTATCATATATGATCCTAAATTTTCATCGGTAACTATAACACTCAACAAAAAGTAGAAAGGAACTTCAGGCAACTTGATAGATCCTAGCACATAAAAAAAAAAACATTAATAGCAAAGAAAGATACTTTGTGGTAATATCCCATGCTTCATCCCAACCTAGTCCTTCGTCATCCATCAAAATACGCATCAACTCAGGAATCGCAAGAGTTGGATGGGTATCATTAAGCTGCACAGCAACTTTCATGGGAAATTCATTCCAACAGATTGATTCATTCCCTGCTCTTCTTTCTTTAAACCTGTAAATAATATCCTAGAAATGGTACAATCACAATCAGTCATAGAAAATGGAAGACAAAATATAAAAATCATATACACCAGGACATGAATGTGTCATATGACCAACTAAAGTAAAGAATATTGTAGAAAATACACACTTTGAATATTGCCATAATTTAAGCCATGAATAATAAGCAGTCAAAATAACGAGAAGATAAAAGTAGCACCCAAACTTCAGCGTGGCACTTTCACCAAAAATGCATGCCAATACACGTTTGACACTCACCTGCAAAGAGGCACTGGAGAGGAAGAATTGTTGTTTCAGCCGTAAAAGCTTTCCACTCTCGGTACTATCCCCAGGATACAAGACTGCACATATCTGCCAGAATATGCAAGTGCATACTACATAAATGACACTTTCTTTGTTGACACGTTAATATTTAAAAAACACTTGGCACATTTTCACATAAGAGGAACTGCATTGGACATGTGAAACGGACCATGTAGAAATAACATACTTATGTCTGTGGCATAAGAAACACATGACTTGGGAACTGGGTTTTGTGGCTTTTGTTTCAACAGGACTGAGTTACCTGCTGAGCTTTAGAATGAAGATGTAGTGAAGACTCGTGCTGTCCTTCATTGAACTGGAATAAGTTAAAATCTTCTGACCCAGCTTTAGCCTCCCAAAGACGAAGACTGATAGTATTTTTTGTTTTATATCCAGGAATAGGTACATCATAAGCTAATGCTCGAAGCACCTCTCCTCCAACCCATTTTCGACTGCACAAACGAAGGGATAAAAGATGTAAAGAGAGCAACGAACAGTCATTAATAACAAGGTTAAAAATAATAACAATAAAAAAATAACAACCATAGTAAAATAATAACAATCATAATAACAAGAACAACAATAACAACATAGGCATGACAATGATGATAATAGCTAAACATAAAAATTAGCAAACGGCAACCAGTGAATCCTAAAATTAGGTACTATAAAAGAGTACATAATTAGTGCAGCATGTTATAGACAAATCATTCCATAAAAGTGGCCAATTGACAAGACAGCATTACATGTGTTTTTGGAATATTTTGCTTTTACCAGTGTAAATAAATTCCAGGGATACTCAAAGGGATCAAAGTTTGACATAAACAAAATAAATTGATATTACTCGTCCAAATTAAAAAGAAAAAAGAAAAGTGAAGAGTACTTCAAACACATTGGATTTCTTTACCGTTATATTTTTCTAAGCTCCAAGGTCTTCATACCATCTGGATGTCTTCAGGGATTTTTTTTTTTCAAGGAATCAATGAATAAGATATGATACTAGAAGTTACTCTCTTGCATTATTAATTGTGTTCATGCCCATTTCTAGTCTCTTTCATTAAGCCAAATTTGAAAAAGGGACTGCACGAATGCTTGGCATGGGTCTACAGACATAAATAAAATGCATGTACAAATATACAGAAAATAAAAGATGGTTAGCTATCGGCAGTTCTTATAGCTATTTATTTGACAAACCTATGTCCTGATATAGCAGGTCACTCGTTTTTTCTTTATTTTTTATGATTTTTTCATTTCTTTTTTGTATAAAACCATAGAACATGAGTTCAAATTGCCAGGAGCAACAGAAAATGGAGGAACAATAGCATAAGAATGTCTACTCCTCTTTGCTCCTCCAAATTGAGATGCAGCAGAGCACAGACAAGTTACAAAATAAATAAGGATCAGAGCATTGAAGGGCCAAACAGAATAACTATAACCCTTGCAGTAAATGGTCAATTATGATGATTTAACAGGTACTTACGATCCATCATTGCAAATTTCAACATGACCAAAGAATCTGATAGGAAAGACGACATCATGTCTAACAATTTCCCATGGGCTGAATTTCTACAAAGATGCAGAAGATATGAATTATGACACAATCAGTAACGATTATAAACAGCTTCTGCATACCAGTCTTAGCAACAAAGTGATTCTGGATTGTACCTCAAGCCAATCTTCAGCCACTTCTTCTTGGCCTTCCCTGGTAATGCGCTGCCTGAAAAGTCCATACCTATATCGCAGGCCATAACCCCAAGCAGGCAAATTCAAAGTTGCCATTGAATCTAGGAAGCAAGAAGCAAGTCTGCCTAACCCTCCATTACCTAAAGCTGCATCTTTTTCCTGTGGCATGAATTCACAATAGCTTCCAAAGTCAGAATCTAGATGACATACTACATGCAATGAGCATTACGTTATATCAGATAAAAATCATGCACGTGAGAAGCCTATGATCTGAGAACCTCTAAAAGACAATGAACAATTACATATGTATGTAACTGTCATTTGGTGTCTAATCTGGTACTAAATTAACATAACTTATTCACAGTGGATTCAATAGACTTGTTTCCAAAAGCAAAAGTTGGCCTCTGGTTCATGTTCTGCATGCTCAACCGCTAGTTTTGCTCAATTTAATTATCATTTTTTTCCAACAATAACTTGCCAATTATCACATTTTTCCAACAAGTACTTGTCAACTCAATTATCAGATTTTACCAAGTACCTGCTAGAGTTTCACTTGGTGGAGATACAAATGGATCAGATTAACATTAATTTTTCCAGATGACGACAGCATACCTGCTCAGCAATGTTTTCGAGATCACTCCCCAACTTAAGCAAGGCATCAGCATAAACATCAAGAATATTTAAGTTGCCAATTGCATTAGTAAGCATTCGGCCTTGGAGGTACTCCATGGATAAGTAGTAAGTTTGTTTTGGATCGACGTTGTGGAAACATAAATAAGTGTCATTCCATCGCTGTAAAAGTCGAAAGCGACATCATATATTTGAACAGGAAACTGCTTATCAAAAAATAACCAACCAAAGTTCAGATACAAGATGGGAAATAAATATTAGATGTTTGAAATCACTAATGATCTAAAATGCATATCCAATTAAGAGAACAGAGATTTTGAAATAATTACTTTAATTAATGAATCACGAACACTTTCTGCAGTTGCATAGTAAGCTTGCTCTGGCTCAAACTTAAAAGGAGAAAAATGGGGGCTGTATTGGGAATGATATTTGATATTCGCAGCCACCTCAGCTGACTCCTCTGACAAGGGATAAGCCATAGCCGGAACTTTTGCAGGACAATGAATCGGATCCCCATTAACCTCACTAGGTGTAGCCATTCTAATTTATTACCTTCAGGTTCACCGGAGTCTTAGAAAGAATTTGGAAGGTAAAACTGTCAGTGTTAGTATAAATCGTATCAGAACCACATCCAAATAACCATTTCAAATTCATTTTCTCCTATAACCGTTATTAAAATAGTAAGACAATCAACCTCATTTAATTACAAAAAGTACTGCAGACAGTTATCAATTCTGCCCATGCCAACTCAATTGTTCAAGCTCAACTAAATGGAATGAAATAGATACGATAAAAAGTAGATACACGATGTGGCACCATCTTCAGCTTTGGAACCAAATTTAAACATTTTGAATGTAACGGGAGACTACACCAGGACTTTTAAATCAGAATTCATCGACCTAAATAAACCACCTTTAAGTTAATACAATCAATCTCGACAGATAAATAACTTTCGAAAAAAGCACGACTCAAAGTTCAAACGAACGAAATAAAGAAAAAAACTCAAATTTAGAAAATTCCAGAAACAGAAAGTTCTAAAAAGACGCACGGCCTCAGCATGAAACCAAGCACCATTGCACGTAACACAGATAAGGGTGCATAGTTAACCAGACTAGGCCTTCAGCCTTCCCCTTCGCAACAAAAATCTGTTGTAGCGATAGTGCGAGTTTGCAGAAATGTGTTAGACTATAGAGCATGGGCAGTAGGCAACTGTCAATTTTCTTTTGGTAATAAAATACTTGGAGCACGTAGAATAGATTCTGATGAGAAAGTATGTAAACTTCTCAATTTGGTAATTTCCTCTGTATAGGAGAAGCCACCCGAAACGTGGAGCGAGGGAAAGGAGGAGAGATTCCGCAGGTCATCTGTATAAAGAACAAAATAAAACGCGGAAAATTCTACTGACTAGAACCTGGCCGATATAATTTATTGCTACTGCCGATGACTTCAAGAGCTAAAACAATAAACTACTGCCGTCAGAATCCCCAGAGTGAAGCTGCTCAGTGAACTACTGCGGCCGTAACAATGAGGAAGACTTCACTTAATTCCCGGAGCCATTCACCGAATTTATGGCGACTGGGAGAACTATGAACAAGTAAAGAAATCGTGTACTAGATAGTGAACCCCCCATACAAGCTCGGATGGTTCCAGAAGGGACACGAGCTGTGGGTGAGAAGGCAGTGCCGAGTGCCGATTAACCTCGGTATTTGGAAGCAAGGGGGTGCTTTGTGACGTGGTACCGATGGATGTGTGCCACATCTTGCCAGGACCGGGTTATACGACATGGGCTAATTAGCAAATCCTAGTCGGAAGAGCTGTAGAGAAGCCAAAAGCAAGCAAGAGTGACCGGGATAGACGACGTGAGGAAAACCGAGGACCCAAAGACTCTCTAAGCAAGCGGCTCTCTGTAGAGCCGCAATTTTGTTACGAAAAATTGCCGAAAAAGAGCCGAAAGTACCAGTTTTTTACCACCAGAACGATCCGCAAAGTAAAGAACACTGACGAGACTCACAGAACGACCGATTCTCTGCTCGAGCACCAGCCGTTAATCACAACATGCTCATCTTTCGACAAGCATTTGGTTAATTTGATTCGCGTTTCCGGCTTTCCCCTTGATGATCGAGGAAAAAGCGGAAGACAAGAAACAGTTATCGCTCGAAAGCAGGAAAGCTGATGAAGTTTCAACAGCCAAGAGCCGCCAAGAAATACAGAGCAAGAATGGAAGTGAGAGGGAGTCTTTGAGAAAAGAACGGAGGAGAAGCGAGGGCGAGGGGAAAAGTGGCCAAAATTGCTGACGATTCTTTGGCTCTTGCGAGAAACGTGGAACGAACGCGAGATGGCGAGGAGATTTGGCCTCGAGGAAGAAGCTCCCTTCCCCACTCGATCTGCTACTTCCGTTTGTCCATACGTGGACTGAAAGGGCCGATCAATTGGGCACGTCACTTTTATTTATACTCTCTCTCTCCCCCTTTTCCCCGCTCGATCCTTCTGGGCTTGAAAACTTTCAATAAGACCATCTCAGTTTTCCGGTAATGTCAACAGAGTGTTTTTACTTTCTTAAATTGTCTGTTCCACGGCCCCTAAGTTTTGAGAATTACCAAACTGTGGGGATCAATCATGGGAACGAGACGATGTGCTCGTGGCATTTTTCTCGAGCTTAAACTTGAAGACGGCTTCGAACATGCACTATGCATATAATTTTTATTTTTAAGAAACTAATCTTAAAATATTTTGAATTAGTTTTCAAATTCAAAAAATCAAAAAAGAGGGCGACGTCTATATCAATAAGCAAATCGACACGGCGTTGTTACAAAATTGGGTTTAGGCTAACAAGATTGACGCTGCATTATTTGATTAGCTTGGAAGGTTTGGCATGAGTTCAGGCTTAAACTCGCTACAGGAATGCTTCATATCCAATTTTTTGAGGCCAGTTACCAAGCCTAATACGAAACGCAGGGCTACCTCCTAACTAGTTAAGCATTGAAGTTTAAGAGTTGAAGAAGAAAGAGAGCCAAAGAAAAAGAAAGCTCAACTTGCCAACTAAATTACTTTGATTACTATATATAAAGCTTAAAGAATTTCATAAAGCATGATTGGGAGACTAAACTTGAAAAAAAAATGTAGAATCAAAGCCTTGTGTTTCTAATGTGATTACAATACCCAACTGGAATTTGTGAGTCGCTTCGTCCAACACATCCTTGTGACGGCCACTGTGGTGCTCTTTGCAGGCGAAGATACACGGTTCACGAGTGGAGGGTTAGGCCATCCACTGCTTTTACTGAACAGGGTAAGGTGCCATCAAGGTCATTACCAAACGTCTCGTCCACATCGCTGGACAGGTGACTTCGATCTCAGCTCAAGGAAGGAAGCGAGAAGGAGATTCAAGCAGCCTTCACTCTTGTGATCCTTCTCCATTGATAAAGGGAAAATGCATGAGCACCACCCTCCCATGGAATCAGGTGTTACTTTCTAGTAACTAATATGCAGCAATCTTTGTAGTTGAAGGTGTTGGAAGAGCTCTTCCTTATAAAGGTTTGATGAGAAACAGGTAGGTTCCAATAGGTGTTGTAATAATTAAGCGGTATGTACAGTAAGCTATGAGAATCTTGTTTGAGATGAACCCTTGTCGTGTACGACAAACAGAGGACGCGATCTGCTTTACATAACGGTGGGATATAGTGAATATTGCCTGTAAGATAAATAATTGACTCTCTTTCAACTACTGGTCACAATAATCATCTGTACAACTAAATTATTTCCAGAGTCTAAAGTAGGCAGTCAGCCGGAGGTAACTAAGAGGGAAATTGAAGGATCTCCGGTTGAAAACTCTAGATCAGGAACCAAATGAAATCTATCGTTCTGCTGCTTGAGTTTTTCCTCGTGTTCTCAAAAAATCCGGTGGCCATGCTCAACTTCAAATGAGGACGACTATTTCTAGAAGAAAGTCATATATTCCGCTTTTGTAATTACGTTCCAGCTAACGAGACTATGTCCTTAGATGAAACTTATGTTTCTATATTATTTATGTAATGTAGATCTCCCAGGTATATTCTACCCTCGTTACATTCTTATCTAGTCCAATACTGTTCTTCTGATACATTGAAGAAAAAAAAAAAGATTTTATACATTATGAAAGATTTTTTTTTCCACAAGATTTTTCTTCAAAATGAGCTTTTTTACAACTAGATTGCTCAATCACTACAGTCAAAATCCTACAGCCGGCGACGTGCAAAACATGGCAAACGGTAGCTGACTGTTAGTTCAAATCAATTACAGATAAGGATTGTGAACTTATGGTAAAAAGAGCTGTCAGTGAAAGTTGTCAAGTGAAGAACACTGCATCAAGTCTCATCATTGCCCTTCTACAGTCTTTTTAAGTTTTTTTTCCTGATGGGGTTCTCGTAACTCTTAGTAGCTGGATTTTATTTTGCATTAATGTATATATGCTTATATTTATATTTATACTTTTATTTCAGAGAGAGAGAGGGCCAAGTTTTATACGGTTTCCAGCCCAACCTGCTGAGCGAGATAATATTTGTTTCTCCAGAAAACCCATTGATGGCCTTATCCCCACATCCCAATTACCTAAGTTGAGAGTATATTCTGATGAACCATTAGCTACCGAGAAAGAAGGTTTTATATGCTTACACCACAGCTTTACATGCCACCCCAAATTTGAAGTTGCAAAAGGTACGCAGGGCGAATCCCCGACGGCCTGCAGAAGCTACTAAAAATCATCCTGAAATTGCACCTCATGTGGAGATGGACCTTTTCTATGCTTCCAATTCCTTCCCTCATCGTGCCGTATTGAGAAAACTCGAGGACGGGGTTGTCCACGGTATAATTCGCCGACTGAATTATTGCAACTGTATTATAAGCTGTCACTTTGTCACCGATGTAGATCTAAAATATTTGAGCCGTCGCCAATTTGGCTTCAAGACTGTCGTCCTTATATTAGGGTAGCCAATGCAATGGGCTTCTTCGATTCAACGACAGGGCTCTTGAATGCGAAGATCGACTTAAGCATATAGAGAGCATTAGACACCATCTGTACCATTTTTCTACCAATACCCTTGCTAACCTTCTCGAAGAACAAGCAAGCAATTATATGTAGTAAACAACTCACTATTATGAGACAAAAGCTCCCGAATAATCATGCAAATCCAGGAAAATAGTCACCCTTTATAAACGTATCAACTTGGTCTGAAGCGCGCTCAGGGGCGAAGAAGAGGTGGAGAAAGACATTAGATCTACTGATTCAGAGTCAATCAACCCAACTCCAAAGCAAGGGTCGCAGTTTTCTTCTCATTCTGACCCTAATCATCATTACTAGCGGAAAAGGGAAGGAAAGGAATCCAGACAGACTTTTGGTTCATTTCACTCAATTCACTACATAATACAACACTGAAAAGCAATTTTTCTTAGTAGGCCAAGTAATAGATGCCAGACATTAAAGGCTAACAGATATCAAATGCCAGATAGCAGTTAACAGAAAGCAACATCAGGTCCACAAAGCTTTAGTAGATTTAACTAATAATCATCCACCTTCCCCATGTTCTTACCAAGGCCTTCAAATATAGCTCCTAACTAAAGATGTCGATATTTTCTATAAAAGTATGGATCAGTAATTAAACTTCTTAGCTCGCATCACATCAGGTCTTGCTCTTATATGAGGTAATAAAAACCCTAATTTACCAACTTACGACCAATAAAGCAGCACTGCATTCTTTAGAAAGTTTCAAACTTTTTAAGTGGCAAGGCATCATTCAATAAGATGATGCCCTTTCTCTTAACCTTGGATTGTCTATCCAAGTTTGTGAGATGTTCAAGAGCTAATCTTCACAAGGCCTTATTGACTCTACAAAAACCAAACATTCGTCACCCAAACTTGGGATTGGAAAACAGTCATTCCCAACCCACTTATACGTAACCAACATCGCATCGTCCAGAACCTAAGAATCACCTGTCTGCTTTTCTAATTACCAACAAAGTCGAAACCTACGGTAAACCGAAGTTTTTTGTCATTCTGGATCTTCAGCAACCCGCAACAAGAAAGTCATAGACTGAAAACCGGTAGCACAGATGAGCTTTCATCCAGAATATGCACAAATACAAGAATACTTGCCCGAATACTCATAGTCATACTTTTATAGTAACCAACCAAACTCAAACGACGACTTCACAATTCTGATCATTTCAGAAACTTCATAATTCTGATCATTTCAGAAACTCACCAACATCACTCGAGAGGAAACAAGCCGCTTTCTCTGGCAAGGAAACAAAATAAAAATACAGGCATAATACCAATGCAGTATCACAGTAACTATGTACATAGAGGAAACCACCATGATCTATGAAACGGAGCATTTCCCCCTCTGAAACCCTGATCAGTAACCACCATAGTGTTCCGGCCACCTGCCCATTCCAGCAGGATTTTTTGCATCTCGCTCGCCGCCCTTCTTCTCCTCATTCTTCATCCCTTCCTCCATAACTATACCACCACAAGCACCTGCAACCGTCCCAAGGGGCGGTCCGGTCCCCAGCAATAGTTTCCCTCTCTTTCCCCTCTTAACCCCATTCTCGCCATTGACGGACGAAGAAGCCGACGGCGATGAATACAGGGGGGCAGAAGGGCCGGAATCGTACCCTGCACGGTCACAATAATGATTCGGCATCAACGGAGGCGACAGCGGCAATGAATGAGCCAAGGGTTTAGCACGGGAATGGCGATCGGAGAAGAAATTAGGGCTCGGCGGCGCAAGATCTATCGGGTGAGGAGCCGAGTAGCCAACGGGCATCCTCAATTGCCCCGGCAAGGGGAGAAAGCCTCTCGGCTGCACGGGGGCAGGGGCAGGAGGCGGATATCCGCCCGTTGCTGAGAACGGCCGCTTCCTGACGGCGATCTTGATCTTGAGCCTCCCCTGCGGGCGGCCAGAGGGGCGGCGTAACTCGAGAGTCAGGAGGCGGGGAGAGTCCGAGAGGGCGTCGTCGAGGGGGAGGCGGGCAGAGCCGACAACGAGCGGGAATGCAACAGAGATGGAGGAGGACGAGGGTTGGATGTCATCGTCGGAGTGAAAAATGTCAAAGGTGAGGAAGCTGATGGGAAACGGACGGCACACAGAGATAGAGAGAGCGAACCGATGGTTCCAGACGGGCTTGGTGCCGCCGGAGGAGTCGACGGTGGTGGGGAGGCGGCAGTTGGGATCGTCGAAGCAGGAGGCGACGGCGTAGGGTGCGAGGGCGCCGCGCCGCCAGTTGACGTTCTTGAGGTGCTTGGCGGAGACGATCGTCAGGTCAACGTCCAACAAGAGGTGGGGCGGCGAAGGGGACGACTCCATCGCTTCCGGCAACAACTGAGAGAGAGAGAGAGAGAGAGAGAGAGTTTTGTTTCTGGAGGTCACAGGTCAAAGCCCAATCTGAGATGTAAAACAAAACCGGCTCAGGTTAGCGAACGACCACTATCCCTGCTCCGGACGTGTTCGGATATCTAATAGGAATCCAACCCGATATCTGGCCCCCTTCAGCCTTCGGTCGTATGACTCAGGTGGCCCCTCGTCGCATGGGCGTTTGAAAGGCCTTCCCTTTGCTGAATTTCCCCTTACATGGCAGCCGCCGCCAACGGCCTTCTTCATGTTTCTGAGCCTTCTGTCCAGGCGCCGGAATTTCCATATCCTTCTTGTTCGCTCTCTCTTCACTCGAAGCACCCCACACTCTTCCAAGGACGGAGAGGAATTCATTGATCTTTGTCAGCAAGGGAGGTTAAGGGAAGCAGTACAGGCAGCGCCACCGGAGCTATGGGCGAACCCGAGGTTGGCTTCCCTCCTCCTTCAAGGGTGCGTTCCAAATGGATCCCTCGCAAAGGGAATGCAGTTACACTCGCTCATACTCACGAGGGGACTGTCCTCGGACCGGTTTCTCTGCAACCATCTTCTGAATATGTACTCAAAATGTGGTGGCCTGCAATACGCGCGCCAATTGTTTGACGTTATGCCTCATCGGAACACCATGTCCTTCAATATCATGCTAGGCGCGTACGTGCAGAACGGCTGCCTGGAGCTCGCGTTGGAAGTGTTCGAAGGAATGCCTGAGAGAAACGTAGCATCCTGGAATGCGATGGTCACTGGGCTGGTGCAGTATGAACATCATGAAGAGGGGCTCTGGCTTCTTGTTACAATGCAGAAGATGGGCATCATACCTGATCAGTTCACTCTTGGAAGTGTTCTTAAAGGGTGTGCTGAACTGCAAGCACTGAGGCAGGGGGAGCAGCTTCATGTTATGGCAGTTAAAGCTGGTCTTCAGTCGGATGTCTGCGTTGGGAGCTCGCTAGCTCACATGTACATCAAATGCCACTGTGTTCGTGAGGGAGAGTTGGTGATTGGAGACATGCCAGTGCAGAATGTCGTTTCCTGCAACACGATTATAGCAGGGCGCGCACAGAGTGGGTACCCGGAGAAGGCGTTGGAACACTACCAATGGATGAGGAGCAATGGGTTCAAACCTGATCGTGTTACCTTCGTGAGCGTCATTAGTTCTTGCTCCGAGCTTGCAACGCTTGGTCAAGGACAGCAGGTCCATGCCCATGCGATTAAGGTTGGTACAGATTCATCTGTATCAGTACAAAGTTCATTAGTCAGCATGTATTCAAAGTGCGGGTGTTTGGATGATTCGATCAAATCATTTTCTGGATCCACTGATGCCGATGTAGTCCTTTGGAGTTCAATGATTGCTGCATATGGGTTCCATGGGCGTGGAAGAGATGCAATTATGCTGTTTAACGAGATGGAAAAGGGAGGAATGGAGCCAAACGACATAACCTTCCTGAATGTCCTTTACGCTTGTAGCCACAGTGGACTGAAGGGGGAAGGGCAGCAGTACTTCAAATTGATGAAAGAAAAATACGGGTTGGCACCGAGGCTAGAACACTACACTTGTGTGGTTGATCTTCTTGGCCGTTCTGGTGATTTGGATGAAGCTGTGACCATGATCCGGTCGATGCCTCTACAAGCTGATACAGTCATTTGGAAAACTTTGTTGTCTGCTTGTAAGATTCATAGGAACTTACAGGTCGGAAAGGAAGTTGCTGAGGCTGTTCTTCAGCTGGATCCTCAAGACTCTGCTCCTTATGTTTTACTTTCCAACATTCATGCAGATGCCAAGAGATGGGAAGATGTTACCATGGTTAGGAAAACCATGTGGGAATCCAAAGTGAAGAAGGAGCCTGGCATAAGTTGGCTGGAGATGAAGAACCAAATTTATCAGTTTTGTGCCGGTGACAGATCGAGTCCTCAATGGAGTGCGATTAATGAGTATTTGGAGAAACTGACAGTTAAGATGAAGGCATATGGGTACGTGCCTGACACAAGTTCAGTTTTGCATGATATGGACATAGAAGAGAAGGAATACTGTTTGGCACATCACAGTGAGAAACTTGCGATTGTGTTTGGGCTTCTGAATGTTCCAGCTGATTCACCAGTCAGGGTTATGAAAAATCTTCGTGTCTGTGATGATTGCCATCTAGCTATCAAATGCATTTCCAAGGTTGTCAAAAGAGAAATCATTGTTCGAGATGTGAGTCGCTTTCATCATTTCGTGGATGGAAAGTGCTCCTGTAGTGATTATTGGTGACCTTAAGTCGCAGTGCTTAACGCAACCTAGTGGTATCACCACTAAATTATGAAAGCACCAACCATTGACATCAATCTAAGGTGAAACGCATTTGAACATTGATAACATGATCGTGTATTTTGCCCAACAGAGAATGATTGTGCTGATAAGGAGCCTCTTCTATCTCCACACAATTGAATTGCCATCTTGCAGCCAAATGCATCTGCAAGATCAAAAGAGAAATCTGGTTCCATATATGAGTCGGTTTCATCGTTTCATGACCGGATGAGCTTTTTGCGATGACTGCTGCACAGTAGCTTTGCTTCTTAACCAAATCAAGTGATTCTCAGTTTCATCATTTGCTGCGACCCGACGTAGCGTGGAAGCGATTGCTGGATCCCTAAAGTGGTACTCTTAATTAAATACATAATGCTCGTTCTCCGATTGTCGGATGAAATATGAAACATGATATTATTTGTCATTCTTTTCCCGGTGGAGGCTGTCCTTTTATTGAGAGCATTTTTTTTAGAAAAAATGCAAAAACACTCGAAAAATAAGGACATAACAAAAACTTGCTCGTCCTTCCATACTAATAAACTACTGCACAAGAGCATGCTTTTGATCACAAGCGAAGGCAACAGTTAAATTTCTAAAAACAATTAAACCTCGTTATCCTTAACTAGGGCAGATGAAGTTTGGCAGTTCGTTGCCTTCGTCTAGCGATGCTACCGTGAAGACCACGACCCCTGATGTCAACACATAATTAGCTAAAAGATGGCAGGAAAGTACAAGGCACTTGCTCGAGGGCAAGGCTCCAGGCAGTTTGAATTGTGCTCAATGTTCACGCACATTAACAGACAAGGGGGCAAAAATGGATGATTGCATTCAAATATTTTCCAGCTGCACCATAGCATCTATGATACAGAGACAAAGAAATAAAAAATCAAGGCCACAATCATTCCCGATACAGTGAACAGCATGCACCATCCCCCCCAACTTCGAATTGACATCCAAAATAAACTATAAACTCCGATAGTCAATGACAGTAACTTCATCTTCGGGGGCATCAAGATCTTGATAACTGCGTCAACAACAAGAGATGGGCATTGGAAAAGCATGAACATACTCGTAAGATTAAAAATTCCTGGAAACAAGAAAACCAGCAATTGAAACACCAAAGAGTTCAACTGCAAAACCTAGACGTTAGAAGAATCACATGTTTTTGCAACCCACCTCCTGATTTGTCTTGGGTCCTGACCGAAAGCTGGAGGAACAGCAGCAATAATGGGACCTGCACCAACAGCAGAAGGCCCTGAACGCCCTATCCTACCTCGTGGACCACCATTTCCTTCCAAGGGACCTGGACCACCTTGATCTCGTAACATTCGCATTGCAACCTCAGGTGGCGCAGGAACAAATGGACCAAGAGGACTACGAAAGTATCCAGTTCGTGAAATTCACATACAAAAGAATAAGGAGTGATGAGAAAATGCAAAAAGAAGAAATAGAAAACATACCCAGCACCAGGCACTGGCATTAAGACAGGCGGGGGAGGAGGCGCATCAGAGCTGAAGGGTGCACCACGAATTCCAGGGCCACCATAAGCATCACGAAGCGGAGAATCAGGATGTTCACCAGATTGATAATCATGAGATGGTGAGTTTTCACCTCGATCATATCTTTCTCTTCCACTAACCCTATCAGCCCTGTCATGCTCCCTCCTACCAATGCGCTCCTCTCTTGGACGACCCATCCCATCTGAACCAAGCCTTCGCCTGTGTGGTCTGTCTTTCTGCACAAGCAGGAAGACAAAATGCAAAAACAAAACAGTAAGTTTTTAGTAACGATGGTTGACCATTCACTTCAATCGTCAAGTCCGAATAAATGAGACCAACCACAAAAGGCAAGTACAAAGATGAAGTAGCGAAACACACATAAAAGATGCCAAGGGTCACAACTTCTTGAAGAATTTGAAAAACAATATCCCACATAACATAAATTTTGGATTAAAAAAAAAACAAGGAGATTGAATCTCATATAAATGCCCGTAGGGAAACTTATAAAAACCCCACATACACATGGCATAAACATATTGTTCAAAAGTCAAGGTCATGAAAAATCTCCAAGACCTATCATATCAGAGAGGCACATGTATCCCAATGATGAGCTACTGTCTTGGAACTTGGAACATTCTACCAGATGGGGCCAACGTGTCCACAGGTAAATGGATAATGAATTGAACATGCATGTGGAAAAAAATTGCCAGCAACCACAATCTATTCACATAAAATGTGCAAAAAAACATGCTCAGCTATGCATGATCATTGATAAGATCATTAATTACATAGTTCCATACCGCTCCTGGTTGTTGAAGTACAGGCGTGCCACCGGGTGCATTGGGATCACTGCAACGCCAAAGATAATCAATTATCAATCTCTGAAAAGTTCAAAATGGATACTTCCAGATACAATTCAACGAGGTAACAAGCTAGCAATTACTTTGTGTAGTTCTGAAAATAGAGATCCTCCTGAATTTTAGAAGTCAGTCCCATTACAAGGTCAGAATGCTTCAATTTCAGATGCTTGTGCACAAACTCTACTGCATGAAATAGTTTGGTGCAGCCTTTTGCTCCACATCCATATTTCCATCCATACTTCTCATCTCTTATTTTCCTAACCAAAGGATCCAACGCTTCAATTGTAGCAGCATCAATTTTATCTTTTGCTGTCATTACTTCCAGTGGATCCTGCCTTTGCAATCTTCCTTGCCATAAAGTGTCAAGCTTCTTTTCCCACTCTGTCGCAGAAGATACATTTGCCCCACTGTAGCTCTTACTCTCTCCCCTTACATGCCTCAGACCTTTAGGCTCATTGGTTTCAGTCATACCATAATAATCCAGGCCATGAACCCTCCACAGATATGTCAAAATAGTATCCAACAGCTCAACACCTTCTAATCCCTTGACCGTTGACAAGCCACGTATAATCACAATGGGACCCATGGATCCACCATGAGATTTTTCAGCATCCAACTTGTCCTGATCCACACTACTAAGGACATTGTCTTCAATGCCTTTTTCAGCATCAAGCTTCCATACAAGAGCCTGTGCCTGTAGAACATCAGTTTGAATCCTCCTTGGTTCACCACTAACTGGATGAGCCTTTGGAGCGGCTGAAAGAAGCTCATTTTCTTTGCCAGAGCCTCTACCATGACGCCTTCTTTTGCCAGTGGCATCTGCCTCATCTTCTGAATTAGGCTCACTTCCTGGCCCAGATTTAGCTGATAAAGCAATGACACTTGGACCGCTGGTTACATAACATACAATAACAATAGTCAGAAAAGGCAGAAATACAGTCCTCGAGAAGAAACCTAAAAAGTAGATATCTTACAGGTCCACTGTTCCACTGTGCAAATCCAACAAGAACTCCTTTGCAAGAGCCTTTGCATTTTCATTTCTCCTGTCAACGGAAGAAACACTTTCAGAATTATATCATAATGGTCAGGAAAACTTGATATATTATCACTTGAAAGGTAAGGCTGTGAAATTGTATGTTGAGAATTCAACTCAAACTGTTTCCCTGAACCATCAGTAAGATGCAATAGTAATTGCATTCAAGTTTCTCAATCCATAGGGGCCCCAGAGATGGTTATTAATGAGCACAAAACTGGCTGAAGATTGTTACATGCAAGAATATTCAACTTCTTCACTTGATAGCAGAAGAGACAAGGCTACCACTGGCTAAAAGAAAAAACAAAGTAGTGCAAATGCACAACAACAGAAGCTAACCTTTTAATGACTGTCAGCAAATTTGTTGGATGATATTTGTCTTTTAGCCTGTATTTTAAAAAGAAAATAAATCATAAGAGCCTGGAAAGCATACAATCGCCAAAATGCTGCTGCAACATATGAAAAAATACCATTCTTCTTCCTTGTGAGTGTCGAAAAAGGCACACTTTTGAGTTGAGATATACTCTGACCTGTATTCTTCATACCTGGACAATTGCAATAGATACTTAAAACAAAAACTTCTATGAAGTCAAAATAAAATAAAGATAAATACAAAAGGAATGACAAGAAGAGGGGCAATGTTGTATTCCTTGTATACAAAATGCATTAATTGCCTAATACCTCCTCTCAGCTTCTGCAGGCAGAATATCATCTTCAAGCTCCAAAATGAACTGCTTATAAGACATCAAACCTTCCCTGGAAATGCAATAAAAAGTCATTTAGAGATAAGAATTAGTTATCGTGATACAAAGTTTATTTCAGAAGCATAACCAACAAAATAAATCTAAAGAGCATGAGAAAAGCTTCAGATATGCAACGGAAAAAAAAAACTGACTTAAAGATACAAAGCACCATTTCTCATGAGAAAACTTGTTTTAAATAGGAACAATATTAAGCAAGCCTCGAGCAGTATATATGGGAAACTTGCTACCAGCATTTAAGCATGCAGGAACACTATTAAGTTCATTGTGCTCCTAACACGGAAGGAGCAAAACAGCTGCATGAGATCACAGAAATTATACAGAGTTTTCACTAGCCAACAGCCAAATGATCAAGAACCAAATAGACATTTAATTTAAGCAGATTAACAGTCACCTTAGTGAACCACACACTACAAATCCCCATACCATCCTAAAACCATGAATCAAGCCTCTAAATGCTTGAACAAACAAGAAAAACACAGGCAAAAGAAAGAGAGAGACTTAGAAAATAAAAACCCTATAGGGCCAAGGCAGCAATAGTGGTCCTAATTGGTACAAAGGTGCGGAAAAAGGTAGCATTGAAACCATGCCCCTCCCTTTTAGCCCACCACACACACAGAGAGAAAAAAAGAAAAACATCAACAGGGACATTACCAGTTAGAACAGGAAAAGGATATATTAAGAGTTACAAATTAAAAACGACTACTTTTGTTTGAGGGCACCCAACCAGTTACCTTGTATCCTGTCTAGGCCGCTCAACTAGGCATAATGGAAGACTTTGTACGAGCTGCTCAATCGTTTCTCTAGAAGATTTTTGAATAAGGTAAGTTTCCATATGTTACTTCCACGAAGTTCCATGGATTATTTGTTCAACAAGTTGCCTAAATCGCATGAACCAAGAATGTGGTGTTTCTTTGTATGCTAAGATATCTCATATCCCAACTAGTCATCAGAAATATACAGACAGGAGGAACAGAAAATTGGCCAAAATAAAGACCATTGGTGAACATACAATCTACGAAATTAATGAATAAACAAATATTCAGATGCACATGGCAAAATAAAAGGACCATCACAAGCTATCCATTCCAAAGGAAAAGGGGGGATCCAAACCTCTGTGGGCCACCCATTGTGTTTAAGCGATCAACAAAGTGAGATTCAGACCAGTCTGCAAAAAGTAACACCACAAATAAATAATTATTCATACTAAGTTACATTCCAAAAGTGAAAAATGACACTCAAACATAGGCATGACAACTGCTCAGATTAGATAATCTAAGTACGGCTACAAAATGAGCCAAGCAACTCAAGCTTGACTCATATAAGCTCGCCTTCAGACAGTTCGTTTATTAAGAGTCAAGTTTGAGTTAATGACTAAACTCAAGAAACTAACATGTCAAGACAAACTCATCTATGCCTGACTTATACACGATTGTTAAGAACACACACTTGTTAAGAACATACAATTCTGTATAATATGTGCTACATACCTGCCACATAAAATAAGTTCTGCTTAAGGGTCGTTCTTAAAGGTTTCCAAGTTGAAGGTTTGGATTTCAAAACTTATTGTAAGAATTCTGGACGTGCAATTTTAAGATATTGAACATTTCATACTTGGCTTGGGCTTAATTGAGGATTTGTTGAGATTGACCAAGCTGTGCTTGATCTCAATCAGTCGAACTTGGATCATGTAGATCGCTACATCTAAGTACATCAGCAATCTCATCTGGCCGAATTCAATATTGTCAAGAAAAAAACAAAAAACAAAAAGTCAAAAACTTAGCCATTCACATCCCTACCTAAACACTATCAATTCAAAAGGCAGTGTGAATAGTATATGTGCATGATCAATAACAAGTAACAACCATATGTAGGTACCTACTAGTGATCATATATATCCAACCTTTCAAAAGGTTATTAACCGCTAAGAGCAACTTTTTTGGCGATACAAAAGAAAAACAAAAAAGTCGAAAACTTAGCCATTCACATCCCTACCTAAACACTATCAATTCAAAAAGCAGTAAAATTTTTATATGAAATTGAGGTTGAATAGTTACGTGCATGATCAATAACCAGTAACAACCATATGTAGGTACCTACTAGTGATCATATATATCCAACCTTTCAAAAGGTTATTAACCGCTAAGAGCAACTTTTTTGGTGATATAAAAGACCAACTGGTCAAATACTTTGGTAGATGCAAAATGAAATGAAAGAAAAAAAAATGAACAGAAGAAGAGAAATTTATATGGAAGAAGTATAATGTATACATAAAACTCAACAGAATTAACCATATATATCGAATAAAACCAGCTCTTCATGTAGTAATTGTTTTCTGTGACTTGATGCACTATTAATGCAAGATGAATCGGATGTGTACACAAACAGTAAAACTGTACATGGTGAATGGAGGAAACTTGTGTAACCTAAACCATAGAAACCATCACCACTAGCCACCAATTGAAGGTGAGAACCAGGTAAAGGATTTTGCTTTAGCAACTGACATAGAATAGCAGGTACCTACACCTGGAGGTTTTAGCAGGTGATGCAACATCTTTTTTTTTGTCCATCTGACTAGGTCAGAAGCAGTTCCACCATTGTCTGTTTTAACATCTTTTTCCACCTATTTCTCTATTTTGTCTTGCCTGAGTAAAAAGTGAAAGACTAGGTGTGTCAGGGACAAGACAGAGTACATATGTCCCAGAACACAAGCAAAGCGTTATTAATTTATTCTATCATGTGCTCATAATGACCAACGTGTATTTGTATTGAACAGAAAGTTACAATAGGACTTGAGCTTGATTGTTTTTTTATTTTACCGATTTCACCAGTTTTCTATCTCTTTTTTTATTCTTAATGGAGCAGCAAAAGATTGTCAAAAGGTCATGAAGTACCTCTTCTGATTAGGATAACAAGAGGAGCATGTTGGACATTAATTTTTGAGAATGATAATTCAGAAATTAGTAAGCTTTGGAAACATAACTGGGAGTTATTAAAGACAACTGCCCAACAGCAATGAACACTCTAAAACCAAGTACTCATCAGTATCACCACAACATACCACAAGATGAACACAAGTATATCTGTAGGCACAAAAATTTTAAAGCTTAGTAGAGCCGCAGAAGGCAGCGAATTGTGAATTTCTGGTCAAAGCAAGCACCAGTTAGCACTTAGCAGAAGATTGAACATGTCAAAACTCTCCAGCAACAATACTGTGGTGCCATGTCTTTTTCGAACCAAAATCCCACTTATTCTCCCGCATGTTGACTAATCAAATGAGCACTCAGCATCTTGATCATCAGCAGAAAATTTAAATGATGCAAATGGAATAGCACATGCAAATATGACAAAGAAATGTTATACATATTGCGTTTTTCAGGATTCCTTCATCTATTTTAAGCTTAGTTGTTAAGGCGTGGACTAGTGAATGCCTAGGCCTCGCCCAGGCGTGAGTCCACACCCATCGCCTAAGTCCATCACTTAGGTGACATGTGTTAGACTGGCACCTAGGTGCGCCTAGGCTGGACTAGGCATTAGCACGCCTAGTCCATGGGAAGGTGAAAAATCACCTTCCCTTCAAATTAAGCTCTGTAATTTTCTTATACATTGTTACATATATACTTACATAATATGCAGTTAATTATATAACTTCTGTTCTTTAAGTACAGTTTGTTGTACGTTAATTATATATTCTATATCAACTCATCAAGCAAAAGCTCCAACCATATGTTAAGTACATATTCTATAAAACCAATGAATTTCTGTATATATCTTATGTGCTCTAAAACATATTTTGTAGAACCTATGCCAACCTTCTTACCCATGTTAAAACCTAGGTTTATGGTAAAAAGACCACCAATTTCTCTTGTTTAGTGCATGTCTAGTAATCAGACAAATATGTGTGCACCTCACTTTTGCAACCAGATACAAATTTATTTTCTCATTTGTGAGGGTGTTTTGTGTGTTATATGTATATTATATGTTACATGTACAATCTGTTACAAGCTTGTAATGTATTTATATGTACTGATTTGATATGATTTTTGTTTGAATGATTCAAATGAAATAGTATATAAGGTCTATAACTAGTCTATAAGAAATGCAAGCATTGTCCAGCATGTAAACAAGAATGACGTGTTTTCTTTTGTCTATCAAACTAAGGCATCAGCTAGAACAGAACAGCACAGTTTTCCAGTATGTAAACAAGCTGGAAATGTACTGTTAATCTGCCATGTAAACAAGAACAGAACAGTTTTTTATGTTTTATTTTTTGGCTTTACTTACAAAGTATATTCAATTAGAACAGAACAAAACAGTTTTTCAAGTTTTACTTGGAATAGAAGCTTAAAGTATAGTCAGCAACTAAAAAAACCAAAAAAAAAAAAGTCGCCTTCTTTGCCTAGGCGCTCCTAGTCCTGCCTAGATGCTTGGTGCTGCCTGGCGCCTGGGCTCCTTGACAACTAAGATTTTAAGTCAGCTCGCTTATTGTTTACATATTCAAATGAAGCCTGCTGAATGCATTGGGAAAAGGTGTGATCAATAAAGTTACTATTTATGAAGAGATAACAAATCTTATCTGTTAAATATGAGCCATGATTAATTACAGGGAGGACTTTGTGAATCCTCCATAGCATAGCAAACACTTGTTCTCAACATTGTAGGAAACAAACAGCATCACAACTTTTTTTTTTACGCCGAATTATGAAAGCTGAACGAGTATTCTCTTGCTTCAGTGATGTATACATACAGGGTCACCTTATGCAGACAAATTCCCTACATTTTAACAGTTTAGCCAATTATCAGTTGACTTATAAACCAAACAGCACTTACCTTGATAACCATGCCGCCCATGGGCCCTTTCGTCATGGTACCCAGGTCTCCCGCCTCCTCTATCATAGCCTCTTCCAATATAATCATAACCGAACCTGCAATAAAAATTGCAAAAAGGATGATAGGGACTTTCACTAACAATAATCAAAATTGACCATTTAAATTACTCTTGGCACTTGAATGGGTATCACAATAAGTAAATTACTCTTGGCACTTGAGTGGGTGTCACAATAAGTAAGTTTTTAGTGAACACGACTTTTCCTTTTTTTTTTTCCGGGTGAGTGGTTATTTTTTCCACCAAAGTAACTTAATAGTCACAAACTTGAAAGTTATTGTTTTGGAGGACGGTCATAGGCTCTTATGCGGCAAAACAAGAAGGCTCCAGTCCAGTGCAATTGCACAAGTCAGCCCTAAATATTATTTCTTTACTTCAAGTGTTAAAAGAAAATGAAAAAAATCGCTTTCATGGCAAACTTAATATGAAGTTCAAATTATTAAAAAAAACTTTCACGGTTTCACCTTTTTATATCATAAATCTGTAACGTAAGATACAGCTTATATCTATTCTAAAATAGGTAAAAAGTTGTATCATAAGTTACATACAACACGGTATAGAAATACATGGCTTTTCAAACAAAATCTTGAAGTGAAAAAGCAAAAATATAAAAAATAAATAAAATATTAATAAAAAAAGTATAATAAACATTTGAATTATTTCAAACAATTAAAAATGCTTTTTTATAAGTTTTCTAATAGAAATTCAAACAAGACAAAAATAATCTTGAGAAAAATATAACGATCATTCAATTTCCGACTACTATTTGAAAACTAAGCAATATTTATGGAATCATATTTGTTAGCTCCGGGCTGGTAATAACTAATAAGATAACAATGTCCCATAATACCGATATCGATGTTGGAACTACCAGTTGCAAAAGCAAACGCCAAACGTTCAGTAGCCAAACACTCATTTGTTATCCTTATACATATCCATCAACCGCCAAATCCTTTGGACTATGAGATATCTAATTACTTGTTTATTCCTAATATTTTCTTGACTAGACTATGTTAAAATGATGAAAATAGGCCATTGTCGATTACTAGTCTGTTACTTTCATTCACCTTATTTGTAGTTGCTTCTCAGGATTGACGTACTTAACTACAAAATTCTTAAAATTGTTGATCCTTGTTTTTTGCATTTCCTAAAACTTTTAGTCTTCTATCACATATATCATTTTGTCGCTTACAATTTGAACCAGTAGTAGCATGTCCAATTTTAACTCGTAATATGTCCTTGAGGTGTCGTTTTTTTCAGTTTCCTCAACAATTTAACACTCTACGAAGAAGAAGCATGCCATACCTAGTGAAACCAAAATAATATGCAGTAACTTAAAAAAGCATGACTTATAATCGAAATGAAAACAGAGGGACGTCATGATCACAATTTGAGCCATTGCACCACCGAACAACGTTCAATCAGGTGGCATTAATCGAAGAAAATCCTACCTCCGGTCGTCGGAACCAAAACCACCCCTAGGGCTACTCCGACGATGATCGTATCCATCATCCCTCCGGCCACGCTTGAACGGTGGAGGGGAATGACGAGAAGGAGAATGCCAGCGCTCCCGTGAGACATAAGGTGGAGGGCTGAGACTGCTCCGCCGCCTGTACTCCCTCTCTCGGTCCCTTGACGGGGACCGGTTCCGCTCGTAATGATCGCCTCGCCGGTTAGGGTCCCGCTCGTCCCTCCTCTCCCTCGAGTCCCTGTCCCTGTCCTTCTTCCTCGGTAGTTCCTCGGATGTCTTCTCCTTCCGGTCTGTCTGCCTCTCCTGTCTACGATCTAGGTCTTCTGCAGGCATATCCATAACCTCCGCCATCTAAAAAGGCTTTACGAGGAACCGCAATCGTAGCAACGGATTGAAAAAATGGGACAGGACAAGATGAACAATCTGAAAGCCGGAGCGAAAGAAAACCAGCAGTGACTAAACCCTAAGCACCGAGGCAGCGACCCACGGGTATAAAACAGGGGACGGAACAAACCCTAAAGCGCCCGAGCAAGCAAGAAAATGGAAACGCCTGCCCTGCAAAAATCCGTGCGGCTTATCTCATCGTCTTCTCCCCTTCTTATGTTCCAGCTTTGTGGGACGTACCCAGAGGGCTGCGAGGCGCCGCATGGGCAATCGAAGCCGCCGCGCTCGACAAACGTCGTAAATGGTCCCTTTCATTCATGTTGGATTCGAAACATTTGATCCAACCCAAAAGGGTCCGCGTCTGGGCACCTCAAACTTTTTTGTGCTTTCACAATTTAGACGGCTGCCTCTTCCGCCCAACAATATTAATATGAAGAGATACATTTCTAATTTAATTGTTGATGACGCTCTATCTTAAGTTGGAAGAACATACTAATGCCATTGCTAACCGTAACACAGCGCATACCTCAAAGGCAAGGCCGTGAGAAAATGGAAACATTTGGCCCATTTTTATGGGCAATGGATTGTAAGTCTGTCACTCAACCAAACCATCTCAATGACCAATACATCCAAATGTTGTAGCACTACGCCTAAGATCCGTTTTAAAAAAAAAATGTTTTTTGATCAAAAAACAAAGTGGAGTACACATATAGTCTTGTTAAAAAATATGAATTTCCTGTCATTGACATTTGTGTATTACGCTATCATTAATAAATGTTTTGATAATGTGGAAAGTACATTCATATGTTAGACTTGATGAGAACTCTTTATACTCTTGATTTTAAAAAGATAATATCTTAAAAATTAAATTTATAATAATAAAAACCTATTTATATTATTAAGATATTGAAATGCCCTTAAAAAAGATAAAGTCTATAGTTTAAAGAAACTTATTATAATATCTTGGAAGCACTACATTGTTTCTATTAGTTTGAATTCGATATCCATTATACGATCTTCTTAAAATTAATGGCTTGAAAAAATCCTATCATGCTCCAGGTGCCGTGTGAACCTCTGGTATCTACAAGTGTCCTCTATTATACATTTAATAATATATAAAAGATAATGATTAAATGTTCTAAAGCTTTAATATTATGTAAAATTTATGATGAAATCTTCTCAATCTTATACAATACTTTTTCGGGTCCAGTTATGTGGGTTCGGTTCATCACCTTATTTTAACGCCAGGTGGAGTGTTCGGTTCGGGCCCAAAATCGAAAACACCCGACTCTTGGATGAATTTTCCGAGCCCCAGTCCCATCTTATTACATCCCGGGACCTCGGGGCTTATATATAGCGCAGTCTTCGGGAAGTCGAACGCCCGATAGAGCTCTCTGTCATAATTCCCCGGGCGATTGACGATGGCGAGCAGGCCCTCTCCCTCCAAGACCCCTAAGAAAGCAAATCTCAACGATCCTCACGCCATCAAGCACATCCTCGACGAGACCGTCACGGAGGTAACCTGAAATCTCTTTCATTTTCAGGTTTCGTTTTCTCTAGGGTTTTGTGTTTCCTTAGGTCGTCATCTTCCCGATCGGGGTTCTTGTCTGCAAGATCTGTAGGGTTTGTGGTGATTCTCTTGTATTAGACTATATAGGCGTCCTTTTGGTGAGATTGGAATGACAAAAAGAAATTTCGATTTGGATATTTGTAGATCGTGACGAGCCAAGGGTATGCGGAGGATGTGCGGTTGAGTAACATCAAGCTGTTGATCGGCGTAATCATCATAGCCATTGCGCTGGCTGCACAGTTCTATCCTAAGAAATTCCCGGCTAACCGGGATTTTCTCATTGTTTGCATCATATTATATCCTTTTTGCGGCTCATGCTGTCATTTCACTATATTCGTGTTTTGCGAATGTATTATGTACTTGTGTTCGTGTTTGGTCTGAACTAGCTTTTTGTGGTGCTTGACTCTGGCAAGTATGTGATCTTCAACGGTCTGTTGCAGTTGATCATTTACACCAAGGAGAAGAATGCGATACTTTTTACATATCCCCCGGCCGTAAGTCTTTTGAATTGATTTTGTTCCTGAGACGAGTCATATGTTCTGAGAATGTGCGATGCTTTCTGTCTTTTGAGTGATGATTCTGATGGACTTAATTTTTGTGTTTATATATATGAGGTCTTTTGCTTTCCCTTTTCTCAACTTGATATGAAAAATCAATCAATGGTTGTATGCTATTATTGCATCTTACAGTATCTTGGATTTCACTGTTCAGTTTAGACAGTTGTTATCTTCAGTCAAGATACCTTTGTCACAGAAGGTGGAACAGGATTTGTTTTATGTTGGGGTTTTTATTTCCAGACGATGACGCCTTTGTCACATAAGGTGGAATAGGATTTGTTCTATGTTGGGCATTTTGGTCCCAGATAATATACGTTTGTCACATATGGTGGAATAGAAGTTGGTCTATGTTGGGTTTTAGTCTTGCTGATATACCTTTATCAAATGAGTTGGAATGGATTTGTTTTATGCTGGGTTTCCGGTCATAGAGGATAAACTTCTGACTAAGCCAGATATAGGTAGAGTCTCTCGGTCCACTGCCACCATAGACTTGTCTCAGAAGATATACTTTTTTTTTTCTTCTCCTTTTTTTTTTTTTGGTACTCTGCAAATGGGGCAGATATTTTTATCAGGCAAATCTTCAATCTCAGGTTAGAGCTCGTGGCCTACATAATTATCATGTTGCCCTTTATTAAGAACATTCCTGTAGATCAATGTACTGGCAGCGTGTAGTTTAAGCATGTTTGCCATCTCATTTCTTAAGCTATCAGGTGTAACTTCATGTATTGTTTTTCATTTGAAAATTACTAACTCAAAACATGCTGTTCAAGTGACTCGTTTTATTGCTTCTTAACTTTCTTTATGTATTTGGAAGAGAATTCCTGAGCTATACTGAGTATAGGTTGTGAATAAATCTTGAAATTGCTGCCGGTGAATGAAAAGTACAACTCTGAAGTGTTGTTGAGCATCTTTATAGGCATTTGCGGGCCGAGTTGAGCCAGGTCTAGCTTGACTGGAACTCGACGATGACGTAGCCTGAAATTCACCAACTCGAGCTCAGCTAAACTCATCCTGGAATATCTGAAGCTTGGCTTGGTTAAGCTCAAGCCACCTTGAGCTTTCCTTTTCAAGGATCAATAGGTGGGTTTGAAGTAGAGACCTACCTAATGAGTTAAATAAGTCTTCTAGTACACCAACAGTACCATTTATGGTAAGGTTGGGAAAGATTCAATATAACGAGTTCGGTGAGTCAAGTTCACCTGACTCATTAAAATAAACGTGTTCAGATTTTGAATGAAACTCAAACTGTTGAATAGATGAGTCGAGCATAGATGAGTTGATCTCGAATAGCTCGAATTTTTTTACAACCCTAATAATCATTGATGCCTTCGCAATGTGAATAGCTGGTGAAGGCTGCTATTGTGAAAATGCCTTTTCAGAAAGCATTTTTAGTCCACTTGTATGTCTAGGTTGTTCATCCCAGTGATTTCTGATTAGCAGTTGATAATGCTGGTCTTGTCATTTACGTTGACTAGAAGCAGATATAAATACTTTTCTTGAGAGCAGATTAAGGCCTTTAACTTTTGTTACCAGTGGAAAACAATATTACACTGTTCACATGTACAGAAGCTCGAGGATGTCTATGTTTGGGGGAGGGGGTTGTATTGGATTAGATAGTTGACTGCTTCTTTTGTATGGCTGGAAATAAAAGAAGTGTGTTTCCTTTGGTTGCTGATAATTATTATTTTCAGGAAAGATGACTCATCTGTTACAAAAATAGATTGGTCAAGGACAAATTTATAAGAGTTTTTTGGGCAAAAGTACATTTGTATGGACGCAGGTTGGAAATTTTTGTGAGAACTGTTTTTTTATCAGTGATTGATGTCATGGTTTCATTGAGCATCGCTCTGATAATATTGGGAAGTAGCTTATTTTTCACAGAATGCGACGAAGAAATCAATGGGAAGCATGAGATTTTGATTCCCGAACCAGTTACGCCGAAACCATTGTAGGGTGCAACTAGGGGTGGGCAACGGGCCGGGCCGGCCCGTTTGAGGTTCGTTTGACGGCCGTGCACCCAACGAAGCCGTCGCCGGACGCTGCGGATGATCCTCCGACAGTTGTCCAGCATTGCCGTTGCCATCGAAGTCGTCGCCGTCGGAGACGAAGATGCGGAAGGGGGAGCGGGGGAGGGGAGACAGAGGGGGAGGGGGAGAGGGCCGGAGCGGGCCGACCTGGGCTGCGTCATCTGGCCTAGGACCTGGTTTTCCTGGCCCGGATCCGGGCCCGACCGGGTTATAACTTATACAACAAACTACAACGGGTAATCAGGTCACTTTTGAATTTGGGTCACCTGATCTTAAACATAGCCTTTGTGCAGTTCAAGTTGTAGCAGATGCTGTTGGTTTTTTTGGCTCAATCTTGTTGGTACCTGTGAAATGAACTCACCGTATATTCTAATGGATTCTGTAGTTGGATAGGAAGTGAATATGGATATGCAAAGTTTAATAAGAGATTGACAGATGTACATTATTGCATAACCAACAAATGACCCTGTGATGTTGCTGATTGTGCTTGCATCTCCTCATGTTTTATGTTTTTTGTTTGCTTGAAATTCCAATAGACATATGCTGCCTATACGAAACATTGGGCAAGTCATAATATTAATGTGTTTTGTTGCTTTTGATTTTATGGTCAGGGATCTTTTAACAGCACCGGCTTAGTGGTCTCCTCCAAGCTACCAAGATTTTCTGATACATACACTCTGACAGTAGCCAGTTCAGATCCAAAGTCTGTCTCTGCTCATGCATCTGTTCAGCTCACCAAGAGCGTCGTCGAATGGTTTGTACATTCATCACCTTGTGTGCATCTTTGCTTCTAGTTCATTTTTATGTATGTTGAGTTTTGTGTGCAACGTGACAGGTTCACTAGAGATGGGGTTTTAGTTGAGGGCTACTTCTGGAAAGATGTGGTGGATCTGATTAATGACTATGCAAGCAATGGTCGAAAGACCAAGTAATTTGAAGCTCACCGAGGAGACCTCTCTTTATCACATTCGTCGTTTCATTTTCATGAATTCGAAAACAATGACAGCTGCATGGAACCTTTTAAATATGGAATCACATGTTGCTGGGAAGAGAAGAGAACCAAGTCCTGGGGATCCAATACATTTTTTTTTTTGTAGCTTGTGACATAGTGTCGGCTTTAAAGCTGACAACTATTATTTTTGGATGTAGATTGTGAGGTAGTAGCTGACAAACTATTATTTTCCTTACTGGCCTTCTTACTAGACAACAGTGTTACATTCCTTTGCTGCTAACCTTTGCATGTTTGTTTGTTTAACCATCCGAATAAAGGCGTTCTTATGCTAACCCTGGGGAACTCCCCAAAATGGAGGCGTTACTAACCTGATTCTATAAGGCATATGGGGCCCTGTAGTATATATTTTCCGAAACTGCATTACTCTATGTGGAGATGTACACGTAGCCAAGTCTTAGTGTTCGAATATGATATGTAGGTTGGTTACATCCAATCTACCTACTGCAAAGTCGAGTGGTTTGCACGAATCTGACGATGGTTAGCACCTATTTTATCAAAATCGATTTCTGAATTGAATTGGTAAGGTTAATGATTTAGTGAGTCGGATGGGAAGCAGAATCATTTGGGAATCAGGAGGACTAGAAAATGTGTTGTCAATTTAGAAATCAAATAAAATAGAAAAAAATTCAAAATCAGAAAAAATAAATATTAGAGAAAACGAAGTATGTCAAAAGAAATTTAAAATCAATAGAAGATTGACCTGCGAAGTATGAAAATTTTACTACGTGTAAAGCCTATTAAAAATAATGATGCTTTTGATAAGTTCAGCCTAAGTTCTACTAATAATTGCCAAGATGTATGTTTGTCATTACACCAAATCACAGGGCCACAGAAAGACATATGGACTGGGTAAATTATGGATAAACGTTATTCAACCTGAACGGAGATTATGGAAAAATTCATTTGGGGATGCGATTAATCTTTTTTATTAGATTCACAACGCAAACCGTTAGATTATCAACCATAAGATGCGATTAGAGTCGAGTTTAGCTCATAACTCTTTAGAGCAACCTAGGAGCTGTCCTTGTTGTCCACCTCTTCGTAGGGGAAGGGTATGAAAGAACAAGGATAAGGGCGGCGACGTGAGACGCAGGAGGGGTGGTGGAGAGTAGTGTGATGAGCAACGCGTGGAAATTAGGAGGGAGTAGTGGAAGTTGACGGTGGATGCCAACACCAGGTGAAAGCTCATTCCATGAGGGAAGGTGAAGTGTGAAAGTTCAGTTCTGTACCTAACATTGCAAAGAACCTTAGAGGATTTATAAAGAGGTTGACTGAGTGATAATATCGTTCTAGTTTCTAGCTGTTTTTTTTAGAGGAATCAAAGTTGCTAAGGGGCAGATTTGGCCCGTCAAGCTGGGAGCCTAAGTTAGGTGTGAGAGTGAGCCAGGTCATTACAATTGATACTATAATAGGTTTAACATTTCCAACTTAGGTTACACACGCGTGAATGTATGTGCCTTGGAGAGGATGATGTATGCAACGTTGGTCTCCTATACAAGATGATGAGGAATCATGGAGACTTATGAAGAGGACAGCTAACTGATAGATTGTCCTAGTTCACAATTCTTTTCTCTGAAAATCTGAAACTGCTAAAGAGGTTGGGTTAGAAATCCATCAAACCAAGAATCCCAACCAAATGTGAAAGTAAGTTGGGTCATTACGGTAAAAAGGAGGCAACGTGGCTGTTGATGGTTGATGTCGAGGGCCAGTGAACCTTGGCAGCAATATGGATTGCCAAATGCGGTGACTATGAAAACTGAAATGAAACTTGTCACTTGTCAATGGCCAAATGCGGTGACTGTGAAAACTGAAATGAAACTTCTGAGGAGTCAATGAGAAACACTTGCAAGCATCGATTTTGTATTCGTTTTTTCAGAAGGCAAAATAGGCTTCCTTCTGATGACTTTCTAATTGGCACCTGTTTGAATCCGTGACGAGCTTAGTCAATTCGAACCAGGCCGATTCCATCCCATCCGATATTGACAACACTGGTTTGCACCCTCGTGACCGAGGGAATTTGGCAGGTCACTTTCAACCTTGCCAGTGAAAGCACATGTACTGAAAATTGTTGTACAAATTGGAACTTTTGCTTAAAACAAGTCCCCCTACAATAGAGCCTTGGTCAGCTGCTTAA
>JAANDH010000975.1:49053-105049 GCA_011799765.1 Nymphaea thermarum
ATATATATATATATATATATATATATATATATATATATATATATATATATATATATATATATATATATATATATATATATATATATATATATATATATATATATATATATAGTACTGCCAGCTTCAATATATTGAATGATTGGACTTAATCTTAAAAATCAACTGAACAGTCAGAGTATGTACACTGGATATTCTTTATAAAATATAAGAATTCAAAAAGCGTCAAGTTGTATTGGACACCAGACTTTCCACTGGGTATCTCAAGGAATTTGTACAGTAACCAAATTTACAATCCATGGCAACTTACACAATTATTTTGTTTAATGTACACAACTTTATCAAGAGATCCATTATCCTGGTCAATCGTCTAGCCACAGCCCTATCTTTGAAGCTCTAATATCTAGCATCTCCATTAGCCTTCAGTTCATCATGATCTAAGCCATTTTTGGACATCAATTTGCAGAGCGCAGGCAGTTCTGTGTATCCAAAACAGGAACTTCAGAAGGAACCAATGAAACAGGCGGACAATTATATTACTTGGTGTGTTACGACAAAACCCATCTCCAAAGCAGGCATCATATTTTGAAGATTTGCTAACCGGAGGCACTGCCTTTAGAAATAAAGTTTCAGAGGCTGGATCTTCAATGGTACGCATAGATCTAAATTCAAGCTACTAATTATCCAGACTCTGCAGGCAGAGGAAGAAGGTTTTGGTTGCCGCCTTTTATGAACAATGCCAGCTCCGCAGGGGGAACGACCAACTTTAACCACTGTTCTAGTTCTTCTCCTTCCACCTTTTCATTTTCTGGTTGCATTAGAAATACAATTGGAATGATATAATCATCAATCACATTGCCTCAATAACTCAACCTCAAAATAAACAACTTTAGAGTTCCACACACTGAAGAAACCATCACAAGTTTTATCAATTATATGAATGAGAGAAAACATTAGCCACCCTAAGTTCCTAACTAAACCTAACAACAATAGCATGGAGCAGAAATATCAACTGACAAACAGAAAGTAACAACCATCCAAGGATGAGTTAGTGAAGGCCTTGAACGAGTCTCTCTTATTAGGCAAATATACAAGGTGCCCATGTTCACTTATGCACAGATGTAATCTCAGTTCCCAAGAGATAAACCTGATGTTTCAAAGGGCTAATGCAGCATAAAAAAAATATCATAACAATCAGTAAATAACATTTAAGTAAAAGAACAAATAGCAAATACTGGAGAAATGCTCCAAAAACAGAAACATGAGGCAGAATTGTAATGGAAATACTAAAGAGAAATACAGCAGTCTAAAGGGCAAAATTTCAACTAGAAGATTATGGAGACTCCACTAAAAAAGACAACATTTTAGTGCCATTTTATTTAATTAAAAAAACTAAAATATAAAAGAGTAAAACAGCTTAATAGAGGATTAAAAGATGGAAGCAGGAGAATCAAAATTTACAGGCATTAGACACAGTGGTTGCAGACTTGCAGGCTTGTAGCATCTCCAGAAAGAAGCCCTAGTACATTTGGCTCAATATGTGAAAAAATGCAAGTCTGCCAGGGGTTTTACCGGGTTAAGCTGCTTTGGCATGAAATATCATAAACGAGTAGAAAGTTATAGTTGACTAAACCCTTTCCTACCAAAAAAGATGTACTGGGGTAATTTTCTAATAGAAATTGTATTACCATCTAAAATCTATTTAAATATGCTAAATAAATAGACATTCTTTGAGAACTGGGAATTTTATACACTTTAAAGGATATTCAAATGCATATACAAGCAAGGACAGTATTGTTGAGTTAGCTAGATCCAGTAGAAAGGAACTTAGGAACTGTCAAGTTTGCTAAATCCAGTTCAGACGACTTGGGAAAGTCACTTATCCTGCCATACCATAAAAGCATATAGAGAAAGTCTTGCATAAGGTTTCAACTTTTTGATGCATGGACAGTTGTTGCCATCACCTATTCAACATAGGCAAGAACAAGTTTACTAGTAAAGGACTATGAAGAAACCAAATAGACACTTTTTCCATGGAAAAAAAAATGGGAAAATGGTGACAGTTTTGAGAGAAAAAAAGTGTGAGAACACTAACCAACTTTTTTTTGTTGAAGCAACAAAAAGGAATGTCTTTTCTTTAGATTTAGAAAACCAAGGATTTCCACGAAAAGTTTTCATTAATTGATGTGCCTTAAATGCCTTTTAAAGCATGGTCTGAATATGGTAAAGTCTCTATGGCATTGATACTTTTCAAGATTTAGTGTTCTATGAAATCAGAATATATTCTGGTAGTTTTAACTTTTAAAATATCAAAGGGAAGTAAGGGATATAACAAAACACAAAGATAAGTTTAAAAGGACACTTAGGAAGATGGACGGGGTGCATAGGCATAACGTTTGTTTCCTTTTGTGATTAAAAAGAAAAGCTCCATTAGAACTACTTTGGATCCAAATATTCCTTGGTGCTTCACATTACCATGTGCTTTTTAACAAAAATTATGCAAAAGCAAAACATATCAGAATATGATTATAACTTTTCATAAGCTTCCAGCATTAGTCATCTGATCTTCACAACATTGTCAAAAGTTTCATATTTCAACTTTTCAACAAAACTTATGCACTTTCTTGTTTCCAATTTTCAAGAAATATTATCATTTAAAGAAGAAAGATATCATCCAACAGAATTTCTGTAACACAAGCTAGTCTAACGACATAAACAAAACTTATTTCAACATTTTTTTCCTACCCTGGGTGCATCAACAATGCACATGAAAAGTAAAGTCAATGATTCACTTGAAAAGTACCCAAAATTTATTCACATTCTTTGTTACCTTCAAGTTGGGCCCCAAGTCCCTCTACCACACTAGGATTAGCACGCACAACAGAAAGTGCAACCTCCAACGCAGACTGCAGAAGTACTTTCACCTCCTTTTGAACAAGATCTACCAAGTGGCCCTGCAATTTTAGTCTCTAGATTAGCCTGTTGCTAGATGGTTTACAGAACACAGGAAACACATACATAAGATGCAGTAATTAAACCTGATCCCTTGCCCAAGGAACAGCTCCTCCAGCATCATCGAGGCCACCACCAGACAATGTTGCCAGCGAAACTGGACCTATTGTTTGGTTTAGACCATATTCTGCGACTGCTTTATACGCCATGTCTGTTGCACGTCTTATATCATCTAGTGCACCCGTAGAGACACGACCTGAGAAAGCAACTTCTTCTGCAGCACGTCCTCCAAGAAGAGTAACTAAGCGGCCCCGTAGCTCATCAATGAAGAGCAAGTAGCGGTCTTCATTTGGAGGAGTGTAAGTAAAACCCAATGCCCCCCCTGATCTGGGCAATATGCTCAGTTTCTGATAAGAAACAAGCATTGAGAGCAAACCAATGTTTCAGTTTTGAAGAAAACACATGCGAAGGATTAAAATAGAAATCTCCATGTATTGGACAGATCTGAATCAGAGAACTCTCGTAGAAAAACACTAGTAGCCTTTAAAAACTACCTCAACACGAGGCTGTCCTGGGAGCAAATTTGCGACAGCAGTACCCACAACAGCATGGCCAGCTTCATGCCTTGCAACAACGCCCTTCTCATTTCCTTGCAACTTTGCATGTTTCTTCTCTATTCCCTTTAGAAGATCAATTCACAATGAGCCTATTTATAAGAAACTGTTATATTCAAGCAAATTCGTAATAACATAATGCTGATGCAGGAATCTAAAAGATTTTCCTTTTCATGTAAAAGTACCTTCCTCGTTGATACATGTCTAATTTTACATGCCTAATTTTCTTAGCCACCCCTGAAATATATGGTCAGATTCTATTCAGATGTGGGTAGTACCAAATCCAACCAACTGCACAAATATACTGTAATTGGTTATGAATCCCAGTTTGGGTTCAAATATGGGTCTGACCATGAAAGGAATATGCAGGCTGCAAATAGAAGTTTGCACAAGTAGACAATTGGGATATACCTAGGGTTGCCAGAAAAGCATTCCCATGCATTGAGAAAAGAAAGGTGGGACTGGTTGTTTGTGGCTTTGTGCACTCCATCTGGAATCTGTTCCAGTGAGGCCATGTCTCAGGATTAAACCTGAAAGGGGTAACGAAATTTCATTTGAAGCCTACAGATTTTGAAGCTGAAATCAGTTGGTTCTCCATATTGAACCGCATTTAACTTATTCAATAAAGGATTCAAATTCTTTTACCAAACCAACAAGTGGATAACACTTAAAGCTGACATCACTACAACTAAATCAGAATGCTTCTATTCTTCAACTGAGTTGGAAGTTTAAAGTCCTCCCTGTCTGCCTTCAATCATGAACTAGATGAATGGCCAATATCATCAGAATCAACTTATGTTGATTTTTCACATTATGTCAGCAAAAGAGGATATACGCCAAAACATTGATCAATATGAAAAGCAGTATGTGTGTCCGGATACTATTGCCACTGCAATATAAAACTAACATAAAAGCAGTGTATTGCTCAGATATATTCGCATTACAAAACTACTACTACACATGCAAACTCTGTTGAGTACTTATGGAAATACTAACAACATGGAGAGTTTGACATTTCTCTTTAATCTTTCCATTCAAGTTGGATTAGAACCCAGTACAAATTTAATTCAGACAGTGGATAAAAAATAATAAGAACTTACAGCTATTAACCGTTCTACAGCTTTGATGAAATCAATTTTTTCCACAACAACTTTATTTAGTCGCCCAGCTAATAAAGCAGCCTCGTTTACCAAGTTTGCAAGATCAGCCCTGAAAGAAGGCCGAATTGTAATATTAAAATCCACCAAAGTGTTTTTGCTTCAACAGGAAGATAAGCAGCTGAAAACCATAAATTAAACCAGACCCAGTGAAGCCAGTGGTTGCAGTAGCAATTTCACTCAAATCCACATCATCGCTCAAAGGAAGTTCATTTTTAGTAACATGAACATTCAAAATGGCCTCTCTGCCAATTTTGTCCGGACTTTCCACCTAGAGAAGAATGGCACTTATCAGTAACAGTTCACGGCAGTCTACAAAAAGCACATTGATCAATTAATTTTTATATATCATTAATAAGGTGATCCATTTAATCACACAAACATTACAATGAAGACATCCAAAATTAAAAAAAAAAAGGAATGATTTTTTGAGTTACTGAATTTTTCATTACAGATGTGAAAACAGAAAGAAACAAAATTTGAAGAAAAAAATCTTCTGCACCAAAGCTTATAGCCTGGCCCCTAAAGGAGGTACCGCACAAAGGAATCTGAATAAAAGGAACTACAACTTTACTTCGAAAACTTCATTGACACGCAAATTTTGATGATAATATATAGGGATTTTGGAGTTCATGTCAAGCAAGTATGCTTTATGCCATTAAGGTCCAAAAAATTGTTCACAGGCTCGACAGTGAGGATCTTTATTATGAGAAAAGCAATTGGAAGGTATAACTACCTTCTTGCAAAAATTTCCTTTTTTCTGTTTTCCAGTATGCTGATATTTATGATTAAATACACAATTCACACATACTCAAACTACAACAACATAATATGCTACTCTCTTTCTGTAGCCAAAAAATATATTGAAACACTTAGGAGTTGGGACCCTGCAAGCAATTTTGCTGCAACATGTTTAATGTCAAATTAAAACATTCTTTGATACATAGTCAGAAATAAAGTTCCACAAGATGTGGATTGAAAAACTTTGGACCAGGCAAGCACTCACCCTGCTAATTGTTCAATGTCAAGATAGATCCGTTTTCATCTTCTAACATTTTCTGAATATTGTACTTTTTTTTATCATGAAAGAACAGTTAAAGTTAGACCTTTTTATTACTTTTTTCAAATTCAGTCACATTTTTAAATTCTCATTGCTATGGCTTTTACAATATAGTCCCAATGTAGTGAACTACATGCATAGGAAGTATTCAGGAGAAATGTACAGAAAAATACCAAAACTACACGATCAAATCTTCCAGGCCGTCGAAGAGCAGGGTCCAGGACATCAGATCGATTTGTCGCTCCAAGAACAATCACAGCTGAGTTGCTATCAAAACCATCCATTTCCTGGAAGCATCAATTCAAATGCATTAATGTTGAAGAATTAAATTATAGTCAATTGTGATAAAAAATATTAGTTTCCCAAAGAACGCTCACAGTCAACAACTGGTTCAGTGTCTGCTCACGCTCATCATTACTAACAATACGGAATCGTCCATCACGACTCTTAGCCACTGCATCAATCTGAATATCAAAATAAAATTAAAAAATCTCTCAGGCTTTCAACAATAAACTTCCTAAGAGAATAACTTATTTATTGTAGACAGTCTGCTACCTCATCTATGAAAATAATTGACGGTGCCTCTTTCTTTGCCCTTGCAAAAAGGTCTCTCACACGGGATGCACCCATGCCAACATATAGTTCCACAAACTCACTTGCAGAACAGCTGAAGAACGGAACTTCAGCTTCACCAGCTACAGCTTTTGCCAGCAAAGTCTTACCTGTCCCAGGCAGGCCGACCTGTATCCATAATTAATCATACAGTAGAGTTAACTTTCTAAACTTGCCTAGATGCACTGAGATGAATTAAGCTAGGGTTTCTTTTCCCTCCATTAAATGAAAGAACACTCACCAACAGAACTCCACGAGGAGGTCTGGCACCTAGCCTTATGTACCTGTCCGGGTTCCTCAAGAATTCCTAGAAATGTCAGTATGAGAAACTGATCTTAGTCACCAATCAACTTTCATTAATTCACTGAAACAATGTTATTCATTATACATACACACTGAAGAAAATAACTTCAAAGATATAAAGGAGTACTAGGTGCTGAAGCTTTCAACTAAGCACAAGCCTCTACACCTAGTTTCCTTTTGAAGTCCCTTGATCAAACACATGAACCATTTTGCTATATCTTTACTACATCAGACAAGACTGAAAACAATATCATGCATACCACAATCTCCTCAAGTTCTTCCTTTGCCTCGTCAACTCCAGCAACGTCAGCAAATGTGACTGTATCCCCTTGGTCTGACACTTTTGCCCCACCAGGACCCCCAGTTTTACGATTTCGTATCTGGCCTGCTGTCTGCTACAATAGCATAAATTCTTGCATCAGAAAACTATAAATTTCCAAATACATCTTAAATACAGGAAGATTTTCATAAGCACCTGGGAGAAGTTCATTGGGAAACGGTGGAGAAGGCCTGCAAGTAATGCAACATAGAAGACAGCAATCTGCAAAACCAAGGCAGAAATTTAACATGCAGACAACGAACAAACCTTCAGATTATTTCAAGAACCAGAGGGAGCCAAGATCATTCTTAAAGTTCAAAAGGCACTCATGATCAGCAAGCCACACTTATGAAATGGTCTTCCGCATAATGTTTTCAACTATGAGAACTGCTAATTAGTGTGATCAAATATATATATATATATATATATATACACACACACACACACACACACACACATACAACATGACCATTCCTGTCAAGAAGCACAAGTACACTGAGAACAAGAACTTTGTCATTCTACTGACTGTCAAGAAAAGGAAAGCCTTATCATACTTACATTGACTACCAAACCTGGACTGCACGACCACTTCTTAGTGCTAATAATAGAAACTAAAGAACTTGCTGCACGACACTAAAAATGTTCATCCATGATCCATTTTAAACAACAACAAGTACTTTAATGTATTTTTTCTATCGTTGGCCAGAGGGAGACCAGTATTCAAGCTAACTTGTGAGGTGCGTAAAGAAAAGTTGGTAAACAGTCAACACTCAACACCCTATAAACGATTCAAAGAACTGAAGCCGTCCAATTGAAAAGGGTGGCACACTAGATTATCTGTGATCCTGAGAAAAAAAAAATGTAAGCGTCACTTAGTTCTTCCTCCTTTGCTTCTCAATGTTTTGCCCCTTATCCATTCATGTGATTTGCTTGCTTATTCCGACATTCTAAATTTCCCAGCGGAAATGATTTGTCCAATATAAACAATCCAATTCGTCCATTAAATACTTACCATTTAGATCAGGACACCATGACCCTTGAGAATGATTAAGCTGCTTTCTAAGTGCATATACTTTCAATAGCATTCGGTACTTCATAACTTAAACCGAAATTGTTGCAGTTCAGTAACATTTCGGAAGAACTAATATTAACTATTAAGAGAGGACATACGCATGGGCTTTCAAAGAAGAGAAATACTTGCCGTTGGCCATTAATTTTCTTCAAGGAATATATGATTTAACTGTGCACCAGATGGTGGCTCACAATTTCAGTCATCGGCAGCTTTTTAACATTTTATCACTAGAGCACGTT
Source organism: Nymphaea thermarum (assembly GCA_011799765.1). NCBI lineage: Eukaryota > Viridiplantae > Streptophyta > Magnoliopsida > Nymphaeales > Nymphaeaceae > Nymphaea > Nymphaea thermarum. The sequence continues at coordinate 57,379 of JAANDH010000975.1, forward strand.
CCAAAACAAACAAAAAAGTTCATTTTGTGTTCTCGATTGGCATGCATTGATTCATTCACGAAACAATGTTAACCATAACACCGTGTAGGAATCAAAAGAAGACGACTTCAGACAATAAAAAAAGGGAAATCAACATCTAGCAAGACTGAAAACAATCGGTTGTGGCATGTACATATTTCAATTCGAAACACCGAGGGGCACAATTTTATTAATAAGATAGACAAAAGGGCTATAAGAAAGCCCTTACCATTGCAGAATTAAAGAATCCACCCGACCGCTTATCCGGCGACCCGAATTCGACATCGTTCTCCAGCATCTTGTCGTAAGGCGTCTTGATATCACTGGGGCGAGTGGTGGTGTACACTATTCGCTTCGTCGGGGATACCATCCTGACTAAGGCCTCAGTATCTCTCACCCTGCTATCGACGTCTCCTTCAGGAGCTGCTGCGTCGGACTTCAACCGGAACATGATGTGCACTCCATCCACCTCCACCTTCTGCACCTGGTTGTTGTTGATCCTACTAAGGAATTCACTGAACGGGACGCTCACATGCGAGGTCGGAACCCTCGGCTCCGACCCCGGGAGAGGAATTCCGGGACGAAGCAGCCTCATGATGAACATCACAATTCCCAACTGCAAAAGCAAGATACCGATCTCCTGGGCCTGAATCAACGGCCGCCATTCCCACCTCCGTCCCCGCCACCACGCGCTCCTCCCCTGTTTTTCCCGCCGCGACGAACTCACTGGCTTGTCGTCGCCCTTGCTGTCGTTGCCTCCTGCCGGTGCCTTCTTGAGCCCGAGCTTCCCGTCTTTCTTCTCGCCAGCCGCGGCTGTCGAGTCACCATCCTTTCCTCCGTTTGCCTGGGCGCTCGTTCCGCCTCTCCATCGCGGCCCGATGAGAAACCTGCTCCAAACATCCACGCCATCTCCGACCCTTGAGATCCGAATCTGCTTCGAAAGTAAAACCGGGGACAAGCACCGGAGATTTCCACGACACCTTGCCGGAGCCGGAACCCTCCGCGCGGATGGCAGGAGCCTTGACCGGCTTAGTTCCAACGAGAGCCCTGATTTCCTGAATTGCTTCGCCCAACTGCTCGGATTCGCGGATTGCACGGATCCGATGGTCGACATTAATAAATGGGACACCGGACACAGCTCCACTCTTCGGAAAGCGAATGAACAAGCTATAAACAGATTGACGATTATACAAGGAAGAGTGAATGAACTTTAAAAAAATCCAAAATTTTCTGCAGAAGCCGTCTGCCGATTACATGGATAAGAAGAAGAAGACCAAGAGGAGGAAGGAGAAAGAAAGCGAGACGACCCGGGTTCGTCAGTGTGACTGGTTCGGAGATGATCGTCTGAAACCAGAAGCAGGCTTTATCCCTTCGTGAACATTGACGAATATAGCCTCTTTTCTTTTTGAACGTTCGTTGAGGCCTTTGGGTTTGGTGGGAAACGGGATAAATATACATACTTCCACCTTTCGTTGAGAAGAGAACAAAAAAATAAAATAGCACGTATTTTGTTTTTCCTTTTGGTTTTTTTTTCTGCCCAAGTTGTCTGCTGTTTCCAGCACATCTTAAGAAGGAATATCAGGCAACCTTTTTGCTTCTTATATTGCTTATTCTCTCAGGTTGTAATAAAAAAAAAAAATCTACGAAATAATAGGTGCCTTCAGCTTCTGGGCTAGCGGTTGGATGATACAAAAAAAAAGTAGTTTTTTAATCAAAATTTTGTTAAAACTTGGTTTTTCAGTGTGAAACTTGTTTTATGTTTTTGGGCTGACACAACTTGTAGGATGTTAGGTTAAGTCATTCACGTTCTTTTGAAAATATTATTTTGTTAACTTGTGTTCCTTGGTAAACCTGGTTTTCAATGTCATCAAAATACGCCTAAAATGGTGTAGTGAATGTATTTTGTATATAGAACACGATTTTATGATACTGATCAAACGCATGTTTGACAATATAAACAGTAGCACAATAGCAACATACATTCTTACGTGTATGCTCCGATCTCTGGGGTTGATACATGGAACGATATATTATTAAACGACCAGTTAAATTTATCTCCACTACAACTATTCGTCTACCCAAATGATTTATCACGACTGCTTAATATGATCCAAACTTTATATACATCACGAGAACTGGATGACTCGTAATCAAACATGAGATCACCCAATAAACAGCGCAACAGATTGCTTTAGACCCAACGTTGGTGCATGCTTTGGAAATGAGCATGCGATTAATGGCTTTGGGGCATGAATTTGCAAATTTTGCATCTTAAACTCAACAGTTTGGAACGTCGCCTTCTTTTTTAAACTCGATACCTACGGGTTAAAGCATGACATAAATGTTAATTGCAGGGTTCTCAAGTCATTAGTCGATCGGCCAAAACCGTGAATTTAACGTGATCCCTGCTTCAAATCAAATTCTTACGTTTAAGATCCAAAGCAGCGAAGTGCCTTCCTAATGCGATAATAAACATGCAAAGTTGCGAACCCTTGCTTTTGTTTGCAATGTCGATTGTTGATTTATAAAATTCAAACGTATAACATCAGGGCTTGTATTCTCATCGTATACGAGCAAATATGCGGAAACTGAAACTGATTATGACTAAACATGAATATTTAAAACATAATTAATTATTCAGATGCCTTAATAATATAATAGTCAATATTTTGTCAAATGAAATAGTTTATTTTTATCACCTCATCAATAACAAATACAGCAACAACTACCACGTGGCCATGGTTGTCCATGACAACAGATATTAGCCAGGCATGTAGATTTGAAATTTGGGATGGATCCATCTCTTATTATCACTTATTTCTTAGAACATGGAACTCGATCAGACTACTATGAGATATGGGTTTGAATCTGAAACCTGGCGGTGCCATAATCACGAAACTGTATATTGAACTCGAAACTAATTAAAACTTTGCATATATTTAAAAGGATATTTTTTTAAAGAAAAGAAACTTTAATAGATTTATATAGTTTTAAATCGAGGAAGGAAGCAATAAGCGTTATTCATCATACTACGTGGCTCTGTTTCTTTATCGCATCCCTTGACGCAGCCCGATCCTTGTTGCTGCCACGCGTTGGGGACGGGTGGTTGCTGTTGCGGAGCCCACCTATCACCGCACCATCCATGCAATCGGCACCCACTGTACATTGGACGGTGGGGGTGGAGCGGTGACGTGGACGGACGCCAAACAATTTTAAGATGCAGCTCATAAAGCGGAGACGGATCCGGTCCGTAGCTTATATAAGCGGGCCACTCCCCCCCCCCCCCACCCGCCCCCTGGCGTCGCGTGGCCATTTCACGATCGTTTTCTCGCGATCTCTGCGTCTTCCCTTGCGTGTTTAGGGTTTCATCGTTCCCCGCGAGATCGAAGCGATCTCCGGCTGGTACAGATTATCCTCAGTGTTTCGTCTCCCGCTCAGATCTCTTGGTTGCTTTCTGCACTTTTGATATTCGTGAGCGTCTGAGCGAATAGAGCTGTCGGGGCTTTTGAGGCCGATCGATCGCGTGTCTTTGGTGTATCGGGGATGGCGTCGGCTGGGGAAGAAGATCGATCGAGGGCCGACGGTTCTCATATCGAGAACAAGACGACGGAAGAAGGAGATCGTTTTACTGGGACATCATCTGAGTTGAGTACCGACATGAATGATACCAGTGGATCTCCTGGAGAAGATGCTTGTGGCTCGTACTTGTCTCCTTGTTCTCACGCAGTTTCAGAAAATCTATCATCGTCTTCTTCTTCTGGCGTGAGTCCCAGGATAGGCTTTTCAGCTTCTTCCTCAGCGTCTGCTGCCGTGGGAAGTGCTTCCAGTTCAGGGGCTTATAGAGACCTTAGCCTTGCGGAGAGGCTGGCAAATATTCTTGGCAATCCTGGTGAGGGAGATTTGTTGTTTCGGCAGGACAGCGCTGGAAGCAGGATACTGCAGTGGCTCCAAGCTTTGGATCAGCAGACAATAGGTGGTTGTCGAGCAGATGAGAGGCTGAAGCCATTGTTTAAGCTGAATGTTTCTGGCGGGGTGGTGGAGGACCGCCTCCTTGCTCATCTGAGACAGGTCAGTTATATTCTTATTTCTGTCCACGGTTGGGTTTGTTATGTTGCGCTAAATGTCTTAGCTATCATCATCTCCCACATTTGATAATAGCTGATTGTTGGGAGGCAAATCGTCAAGACGAACAGAACCAAAAAAAAAAAGGAAAACGTCTTGACAATTATAAACTAAAATTTGGAACGTACAGCTGTCGGCATTACATCCTATCGTTAATGCCTATATTTTTTGGAAGATTCTGAACGTGGATCTAAGTTTCCGTTGTCTTTATATTCCGTGTTCAATTTTAGATTAATTTTTGAATGCACTGTTACAACGATCCTTCAAAAAGAAGTCAACTCATGGATGAATACCAAATGCATCAGTGTCTCTCCTTTTGTAGAATGGCCGGTGTCACTATTTATCCGTATGTACTTGTTTGGCTACTGTCTGTGCTAATTTACTTTCACCATATGCATCAAACCCAAAGACTACATATTTCTAATTCCAAACATCAATGTCATATGTGATCAATTGTGTGCCTAAAATTCATATCCAATGAGTGGTGAAATCTTTTCAGGTTTCGAGTTCCTAAGATCTTTGATGTTTAACATGTTTTATATCGGTGCTCATATGATTCCGTCTTTTTTAGTTTGCCAAAGTGTAATATTTGACATTATTTTCTGGAATCCCTTGGCAGCATTTTGAGGCTTCAGAGGTTAGTAAGCTGGCTCGGTGTTTGTGTGTTCCTTTGGCATCCGTTCGTGTTGGAAAAGTTATTAAGCAAGGGCCTTTATTATGCCCAACGGCTACAAGGTACTTCATACAGATGATTATTATTATTATTATTTTTTTTTTTGGCGGTAATGGAGCTTTTCCATGACAACACCATTGTAATTTAGATCCTTTTTGTCATGGAATATCTTCTTAGTCAGGTTGTTGAATGTTCTCTATTTTCATTTACAGCATTGAGAATTATTTCATAACTTCTGCTGTTATTGCTTCTTAATATTAACGCTAAATCCATTTTGCTTTCGTTTTTTCTAAACAGTTGTTCTTCTTTCTGTTATGTAATGTTCCGTTTCTGGCTATTATACTACTACTAGACAACCTGCCTTTTTTTTTTTTAAATTGGCAATTATGAGTGAGTGATTCATCTTCTTGTGCAGTTTGTCACTTTTCTCTTTCCCATTTACTCCATACTTGATGTTGAGACTGCTTGCTTGCTCTCTTTCTCTCTGTCTCTCCTTCCGTGCATATACGCAGACAGGCTCACCCATCTGCACCCCACATGCGCGCGTGTGTGTAATGTGCTTTATTACCTATTCTGATTCTGATATTCTGAATAGAGTATTAGCTAGTATGTTGAAAGTCATTTGCAAACTGATTTTGTTATCAATATCAACGTTACTCTGATGAGGGTTTGATGGTGATGGTTACCTTGATGAAAAGCTTGTAAATGAAGTTTTGCATACTTAAATGCTGGCTGCAGGCAATGTCTAAAAAATTTGGATATGGGAATGATTAATCAGGCTTCTCACTTCTCATCATCCATTCAATTCGGTAACAAATTAGTTATTTTTACCATTGCAAATGAAGCTTCATGAAAGATAAATATATAATAAATACATTTTTTAGGCATTACTTGGCAATTTTATTGTATCTTGCACATGTATGTGCACATGCGTCACAATGTAATGCTATGTTAGGCTGGTAGCTCACTAAATTTAAAATGTTTATTTTTTGTAGTAATAATGATATGTAGCGGTTGGGCTTATAGGCATGGTTATTTTAACTACTTTTCTTTGCCATGTGTGAAATTTCTCTACCTTTTTTCCTGTGAGTACCTTTAAATTGGTTGGCATCATGACTCTCCATCTGTCTTGCTTGAAGGAATTGGTATTCCGTGCTCCAAGATTGAATAATGAATTGTGACTATACCACGTAACACTTTCTGAGAATGGTATCAGACTAGGGCAGACAAACTACTTCGGTGTCTGCAGTTCATGACTTGTCCATTTGCTGACCATGTAAAGGTCCTTTTATTTTTATTCTTAAAATACAAACAAATGCTTTTATATATTTTTTTGACATAGAGAAAAATAGACATTTAGTTGACACAAAGGCCACCAATGTATTGTTGATTTCCTTTGTTATACTTTAAACTTAGTTATTTGCTATTATGAATTCAGAAAATGGCTTTTTTTCTTTTGTGTGTGCACACACTGTGTGCCATCCTTTTCTATTCTTAAAAAGAAACAGTTGCTGCCAATGTTGTAAAAAGCGTATCGTAAGGCGTATCGTTCGGGCTTTAAGATACGCCGTATCGTAACGTATCGTAACGTATCGTAACCGTATCGTAAATTTTTTAAAAAAATTATTAATAAATCAGAAAAAATTTAAAAAAAATCGGAAAATTTATAAAAAAATCAGAAAAAATTAAAAATAATAAATTCTTCATAGAAAACNGACCATTTTGCATATGCAATATATAAAGTTATGAGCAACATATAATATCTAGTATTAATTATTAAACCACAAAAGTATGTGTAATACCAAAACAGTGAAACAGATGCAGCAAAACAGAAAAAACTGAAAATAGAAGCATCATTTCTAAAAAAAAAAATTCAAAAAGAAGACAAAAAAACGACCTTGACATGGTTTGACCACGTATCGTACGATACGGGGTGTATCGCCCCGTATCGTACGATACGGGCCCTGTATCGCACGATACGTGCGATACAGGGACGATACACCCTCCTTTTACGATACGGAGGGTGTATCGTATCGTAAATTGAAAAAGTTACGATACGTATCGTACGATACGGGCCCGTATCGTACGATACGTACAACACTGGTTGCTGCCATAGAATTTGTAGTTGAAACTTGAAACATGCTTTGTTTGGGTAAGTGACCTGAGTTGGTCCAAAACTTCGGAAATTGCTGATGAATCTCCCATTTTCATGTCTAAGGGTGACCTTTAATCAAGAGATGAAATAACAGATCACAAGTCACAACAGTTTGTTTGTCTAAACATTTACTTTTGGTCTAATATGTATTCTCACATACTTTAGACAATCTAAGCGTATCTTACCTGTTTATTAGATTAAAACTGAGAAATATGTTGCTCAAATTATTGATCAAGGTGCAATTATAAAGAGCAAGAAATGTTACTTTAATGCTTTAATGCCGATCGACTCAAGGTTATCCTGTCAAAATAAATGTGTAATTGATGACCCATGGCATATATGATCGATTTGCTTGACAAATTTGCTTTTTAAGTTTTACTTCCTGTCTTTGCATCCTTCATGGTACTATGATACTATGATTCAGAAATATTATTTTGATAGGCTTCCTGAAATTGGATGACTATGAGTTCTTTCCTATATTTTGATGGTTGAAATCTTGCATGTTTTGGCTAATTGTTTGAGAGAAGTGTAAGAATTATATCTGTAGCATACGCAGTAGCAGAATTAATTCTGGGACTTGAAAATAGTCTCTTTTTGTAAAGTGATTTTTCATTGACTTTTCTTAGTTATTAATAATTCAGTTCGATACCTTTATTGCCAATTTGTGTATCATATGGTATGAAGAGCTTTTGCAATTAAGTATTCACTGCTGTTTGCCTTTGTAATTTGCTCTTTCTAGATTGAAACCGTGCACCATTTGAGTTTAATGTTAAATTCCTTGGCTGGATGGTATGTCCTGTATCTACACATTTTTACTAGGAGTAGCAGGATTATATTGTCGGCTTATTGGTGGTGGCACTGTTTAGATCTCCAAATAAAACTATTTCTCATTTGTAGGTAAAATGGGCGTCTGTGATGTGTATTATGAACTCTGAGTTAAGGGAAAGCAAAGGTAGTTTCTTTCATGTCCCTGTAGTTCATGGTTTTATTGTTCTTGTCCATCCCATATTTCTGATACCGTTTACTATGTTATTCTTCCACCTCGTTTGCTAATCCTTTACTCTGCGTGTTACCACATCATCTCCAAAAAATCTATAACAGGTTTTGTGTGGTTTCATGGCATTAGCATAGTTCGAAGAATTATACCTTAATCTTGAAAAGTAACTTGTGTATGTCACAGTATGGAAAGTTTTTATATAAGAGGATATATTTAATGTAGTTGGTCCAGTTATTTGATTGTGCTTTTTATCTTTAATAATTGATTGATAGTTGATACTGTTCATATTATGTTTTTAAATGGATGAGAAATGATAATATGCTAAACTAATCATTATGATCAAGTGCTATAATGCTATTAGATGTATCTGTTGCTATGGCATGGTTGTCTTGAAATTTAATATTTATGATGTTTGGCCTTTCTGATGCAATATCCACAATGTTTTTTTTTTCTGAATTTTGATTTTGTTGTCCTTGCAGATGATAGAGCTTGTAATTTTTCTTTTGTTTCTAGTTTGGGGTTATTGAAATGATGCACTAGGTTTTCAAGTGGCTTAGAATTATGAAGGGCTTGTAACACCTGGTTGGGATTGTCGTTTGTCATTACATAGTCTAGAATAGACAATTTTTAATTGGTCACTATTCTCTTCACCACCTTTGTAAGGTTTTGAATTCAGTTTTCACCTTTGTAAGGTTTTGAATTCAGTCTTCATCTTTATGTTTGTGCCAAGTGCATTCCGCTGGATGTCCTGGTGATGCCCATGCATCATTTACTCCACTTACTGGTCCAAAATCATAGAGAGGAGGAAATATTGCATTGTCTATCAGTTTCACAAGTTAATGCACACACCACCACCTGCAGTACCTGAAAGACAACGGGACTGTCAGGAAGCTCTGAGTGCAAAATATTGCAATGTGCGAGAGTTTTTTCTGCTTTAACTATACTGGTACATAAAATTGTTCAACTACAAATTGTGAATCAAACTCAGGTGAAGATAAACTATATTAAAGGAAGTTTATTGTAAACTACATGGGAAATAGGTGATTCAGAATGAGAGAACGTCAGAATGATTTGATGCTATTCTCCTCATTTCCAAGCTTAACTTGATTATCTCTGTAAAACAATTCAATTAATTCTGGGTGAGCGGGAGGTAATCCCACCGCCCGGAAAAGGCCTAAAGGCCCCTCAATTCCCCCTGCCTTCGGGGTCCTGAGCTGCGTTGGTGTCAGCGATAGCAACGGTGCACCCTTCAGCTTGGATGCCGCGTCCTACCGCCTTAAGACACAGGAACGTAGCGCCCACGGGAATCTAATTAGAGACCTGCCTTAATACAGGCCCCTAGCTCGACCAGCTACGCTATGCCCCTTGAGGCAAACAATTCAATTAATTATCTCTGTAAAAATAACCTGTTGTTGTCCTTTGGAGATGGAGGCATCTTTAGTAGCAAACAGCAACCACTTTTGAGCTTGTGTTCTTACCACATAATAAGTGTATATGTGTACTAGTGTCAACCATTTTAGTCTCTGAGTTAACATAAACTTGGAGGAAAATGATTCTGATGGATTTTTCCTGTTTAAAGCTGTAAGCCTATATTTAGATTATTGAAGGAAATAAATGCATGAGGACAGAAATCGACCTATTTAAAGGAGAGTGCAACTGATAATGTTTTGCTGCATGAGATACAAAATTTTCCATTATAGTTCCCAACAGAAAACTAAAGAAAGCATAAGAATAAATATAGAGTATTATGAATTTTTAGGTTTTATTTACCGCTTCTCAACATTTTGTGGTGTTATCCTCTTGCGGTTCATAAACTGCTGCTAGAAGATTATATTTGTGAGGGACAGGATGTTCAGCTTGTCAAAATTTATCTGCATTCCTGTAGCTAAATGATGGCTTCTGTTTCCCCCCACTTATTTTACATTACATGTTTAGGCATGCCTATCTTATACCTTTATTTCGGTACTATTTAAGCTTTTGCTCCATCTTCAATATTTGGATTTAATTTATTTTAAAGGGTGCATTTTTTTTGCTTCATTGTTCTTTTTCTGATGTCTACTTGTGCAAGTACCGTCCATGACACCAACTAATTATTGACCAGTCAGCTGGCTAGTCCATTCAAATTGTCCTGGCAAACAGGGGGCTGGGACTAGCCTGCTATCCCTTGGCTTGACTAGGAGAGTGGTTAGACTGATGAGTTGCTAGTTTGACTTAGAAACACTTATGGAACTTAAGTGGTATCCATCAAGATAGATAACATGTTGGGATCATAAACAGTGACAGGGGAAACACATGATCAAGTCAGGATGTGGCGATAATCCTAATTTTTTTCTTTGTTGTTTGGTAGCAATTCCTCAGTGAATTTTCTTGGGTTTTTTCTTTTTAAGTTGTACGTTTTCTTTGGAAAATATACAAAAAATCTAAGGTTTTTGAAACAGCTAAAGTTGTAAAAATAAAAAAATAATTGCACAATATAATGCTTTCATTTTATTTTCTTGAAACTCGTATTGATTTGTTGGCTTGAGCTTGACAGATTGCGTGCTCCATATTAGCAACAGTGATTTTAGATTGTTCATTTACTTTTCCACAAATTATTGATAGTACTCCTATTGCTTAAATCCATTTTTCTGCTCGATTCACACGTGTTGATTCTTTTCTTCCTCAAAAACCAGTTTCAATTTGATCCAGGCAACTTGTTTATGTTTGTTTTCTCTTCTGCAACATGCTTGACTCTTAAGAAAAAATCAGTTTTCATTTTGATTCGAGATATTTGTACTTTTTTGTTTTGGTTTATTGATGTCTGGTCTTGATTCTTCTTTTCTGCAGGGGGCGTTTGAAGCTGACCCTCTTGCCTTCTTCTGATTTTCGCATTTCATTTGTTGGAGATGATGGCTGTGAGGAGAGGCTAGCATTATTCAGCTCGTATGATGAGAGCTTCAAGATAACAATCGATTTAATTCCTGCTGATGCATCCGGCAGGTCATTCTTGGTCCAGGTTCCAAACAAAGCAGTGTTGTATTATTGGGTATCAGAGAAATCAATGACTGTTGGAACCGAGCTACTTGAGAAGGTTTTTAATCAATTTGATTTCCAGTTTTCGAACTTATGAAGGGAGATTTATCTGATCATTTTCTAACACCAGTGTGTCTTCTGTGTCCTATTTTGGATGACAGATGAAGGATCTGGTGGAACGAAAACCTTCTCTATCTCAGCTTACTGGGATCAGTGAGTCAAGACTGGAGTCCCTTGGTGATTATCTGCGTTCATATCTCCTTCAGTCTGCAACCACTGTGCATGCAATTCCTGTTACAAATTCCTCAACCCCAAACACATCAGCCTCTTTGTGCCAAGGCGAGAATATTCTACCATCTGTGAGGCAATCAGCTCGCTCTAGACTTGTCGTTTCTCAGTCTTCAAAGATGCATTCACTCCACCAAGGGAGTTTAAGCCCAAGAACTAGTGCATTCAAGGAAGGATTGTCCAGGACCATATCCTTGTCCAGATTGGGTTGTACTTTTAAGGATAAGTTAAGGCGAAGACCAGAAGGCCAGCATAACCTCTTGGGTAATGATGCTCACCTGGTGTCATCTGGTCTGCCGTTGGATTGTGTGCAGACTCCTGCTTCTGATGTTGAAAATGAAAATGGTAACCAAAAAGACAGCATTGGGAATGCGACAACCTGCAATAATCACTGTTTGCCGATGCTCAATCTCCCAGGGAAGTTGCAGTTGTCAGATTCATTGCGCTCATCTGTGATGTCATTGAACCCATTGCCGGATCTCCTTTCTTTGCCTGATATCCGCCCCTTGAATTCATTCTCTCCTTGCTACTGCTGGTGTCCCCCACTCCCATCTACCCTTCAATTCACTGCCGTACCACCTCCTTTACCATCTATGGCCAATGATTCTTCCGAGTCACCCTTGGCATCCATTTTGTCTTCTGGGAACTCAAGTGCGCTTATGCCATCCAATGGCGCCCTAGACATAGGGAAGAAGTCAGAATTTCCAGACTTCTTTTCAGACCCACTCGTTCGGATGCCACTTCCTGTTTCCTCATTCATTCCTTTGCCAAGTTCTCAGCAAATACCTTCATTTACATCGTTCATTTCTGACCCGATTGTGCACATTCCAGTTATTGACGTCTGCTCTTCTGGTCAAGTCTACCTTGTAAGTGCAGGGCCATCAATACCAACAACCATTTCTCCACTGCTTCCCAACCTTGTTAATAAACTCATTCCAGATGCTGAATCTGAAGTGGAGAAGGGCGCTAGAGAAACTTTGAGGATGCTCATCAGTTCATCGCAGACTGTACCGGACTTCTTGGCAGGCGTTGATGAGAATCTTTTGCTCATTCATGTGAGTAGTTATAAGTTGGTTAGTTTTCCCGTCGTTCACCTCCTTGTTTCCATTTTTAACTTATAAGGTTAACAGGACAAGAAGCAGGGAGCAATGGTTGGTGGAAGCCGGGGAATCTACAGTGGTTTCTCTAATGTGGACGTGTCTGTGTGTGGTGCCACTGATAGATGTAATGGTTTGCTTCCAGAAGCAACTGGTAATGGTAATGATGGGTGTGCTAATAACGGACCAAGAAAGCTTCAAGATGAAGTTGAGCATTGTAATGATGGCGGTGAGCCTATGGTCTCCGACGCCCGGGGTGAAGAAAGATTGTGATGAAGCATTTGGTAGTCTTCAATTGTTTTTGTATCATATAGTAATTGTCTGCTGCATTTAGTCATTGCTGCGAGAAATGTAAGATATATGCAGCTTTTGACTCTTAAGACAGAGCACGGCATTGTGCGTCCCTGCTATGGTGGTCATGGTTTCCGTGTGAATCATTGGAGTTCAGCAGATTTTTGCTTACTGCTATTCTTTGTAAGAAAAGCATTGTATATTTGTGTAAGCTGGTATATAGTGTATTTTCTAGGGATTTCCTCGGCCTGGATGGTGGTTGTGTTGTGCTTGATTAACTTAGATCTGACTTGATCCCGAACGCCTCAGATGTTCGAACGCGTGGATTTGACGTCTGAACTGACGATATAATAGGGCAGATTTTCCCCACGGCAAATTAGCGGGGGTGGTGGAGTGGGGGAGTGTGGACTGTAGGCAGACTTAATTTCTTCGTTTTGTCGATGATTTTGGTGTGGATTTTTATCAAACTCAGACGTCCATGCTGCATCAGTTCCTAGATTTAAGATCTTTCTTAAAATAGCATATAGTCAATTAAGTGCGTGAAAGCAGTGGAAATCTTTTCAACATTGATCCTTTCTAGTTGCTCCTCTCTTTCCCGGTTAGACGATGACTATTTTCTGTTTTTTTCCCATCGTTTTGAATCATTATTATGCTTCGTTAAAAATGAGAAGTTTTTTATCAAACATAAATTTTTGATTATGGAATTGTAGGTTCATTTTAGGATCAACATTTCAGAATTATGAGAGAACCACGCCCCTACACGGACAAGTCCCGTATTGCCCTTCTCCCTTCACCGCAAAGAACCACGTCACGGTGGCTTGTTCGCGTTTGTAGAAAATGAGATAACCACACCCAACCTCCACAAGGGACCAAGTAGTCTACGACTAGCCACGAATAACCACGTCGATGCTAGGAGGATAAAAAATGCGCCTTGACACCAAAGAACCACGTCGATACCAAGAGGCCTTCCTAACGTCGAGACCTTGACAAAATGGCCGAAGCCAAGAGGGTGGTGCGGCTACGCAGCTCTACGGTAAAAACTACTATTGACTAACTTGATTTCTTCTAAAGCATGCTAAAAAACAAACACAAAAGCACTATTTATAGAACTCGTTATGGAGCCGGGGCAAAATGTGCGTCAGACCTGACCCGAGCAAGGTGAGTGGTCGAGGTGGGCGGCGGCGCGGGTTGTGGATAGCCAAAAGGGGTGGTGGCGCGTGGGGAATCTTTGGTGGCGTGCGGCGGTGGACAAGATCCATCGGGGCAGGGTGCACTCGAGTGCGAGATCCCGGCGGAATCTGGCCCGGCGTGTGCCCGCCCGCTTGCATGTGGCGCTGCCGGATTCTCCTCAGGAAGGTGCGCAATCCTGGTCGGGCCATGATGCGGGCACCTTTTCCTCCTTTCGCGTGAGGAAGTGGACAATCACGCACTTGAGTGCGTGATCTCCGGCCGGTGTTGGTCGGGCGGCTGGGAGATTCTTGGCGTGTCGGCCGGGCGATCGTCCTCGGGAAGGCGCGGCCGACGTCGCCGGATGTGGGATGGTGCATGGAGGTCTCCCCGATGGAGTGTAGTCGTGGCCAAGATCTCTTCGACAGGCCTATTTTTGAGTGTAAGATTTCGGGAGATTGTTGGTCTGGCCGTGGCATGAGCATGTCTGCTGGCGTGTAATGCTTGTCGGATTCTCCTCAAAAAAGGCGCGCAGTCTAGAAGCTTTCAGTAGTTACGTGGACCTGATACATTCACATGCCACAATAATCTACTCTTTTTTGCCAAATGCCAACTACGATTTTGAAACTTCACCACGTATAAGAACAAGGCTAAGAGCCTTAAAAGCTATGTCACACGGATAAGTGGGATTAGCCCACGTACCCGTGTCAATAAGCGGATACGCCGATCCGGATACGGATACAGCGGGGATACGTTCTGGATCGGGTTTGGGTCAAACCCGATCCAAATGTTAAATGCTGACCCGTGAAGGCGTGAAATTAGGTCGACTGGTCGAGTTTTGGGCTTCTTCGGTTCTTCTTCTTCACTTCTTCAGTTCTTACTTCTTCTTCACCCGACGGCCAACCTTCCCGACGACGGACGAGCGATGGTGAGCAATAGTGAGAACTTCCGGCGACCCACGGCGACGTCCGGTCGTCGCCAGCAACAGCCGGCGACAGACAGGTAAGTGGATTTTTTTTTTGTTTCGAGTTTAATGAGTTTTCATTTGGGGGTTTTGTCAAGAATGATGAACAGTAATTTTCCAGTAGCCAGGACTCTCTCCTTCTTGTTATTCTGAACCCTTAAAGCTCCTTCTTTCTCTCTTGCTGTCTAGAGATATGCTGCCGCCTGCCTTGTTTTCATTTGGGGGTTTTGTCAAGAATGTGTACATCTGTTTTTGTGCTTTTTGTGAATGAGTGACTTCTTTTACAGAACACTACATTTGTAAAGTATTGAATGAAACAAACTGGAAATTTTTGATGAGTATGAGGACGATGTCGGCAATGACAAATGATGATAATATGTTTGTTTTGTGATAAACAATGTTTGTTTGGTTGGTTTTGTGATAAACAATGTTTGTTTGTTTTTGTGATAAACAATGTTTGTTCGGTTTGAGATAAAACAATGTTTGTTTGTTTAACTTTTTTCAATTTAAGAAATTTGTATTTTTTTTGAGAATATTATATTTGCCGTATCCACGTATCTGAAAATTATAAAACTTACCGTATCCATACCCGTATCCCCGTATCCGCACCCGTATCGTACCCGCACTCGTGTGACATAGCTTAAAAGAGAGCTTGGACGCACTGCGTTTGTCTACTCGTCCTTTTCAAGCTACGTATTTCAAGGAGACAATCATTGAAGATTCTTTTAAAAGTCCTTTGGACCCCGTAGCCCTTGAAGTTGCTTCTGACGCCCTGACGCCACTAGATAAATTTAATGCAGCGATTGCTAGTTTAAAGGTGGTTATCGTTTTCTTAAAAGTTTTTTTGTGCTTTACTTCTAATTCTGACAATCTTGTTTGCATAAAGATTTCTTATTTTTGTAACCTATTATTGTGAAAGTAGAAATCATTTGTTGAAGAGTATCTAGTACTCCTTAATACTGCTACCAAGTAAGTAAAACAGTACTACTTAATACTGCTACCAAGTAAGTAAAACATGTATTTTTCTTTCACTGTGCTCTTTCCTTGTTACCATCATAGGTTCTGATATTTGTCATGTGTAATTACAGGAAGGAGCTAATGAAAGTGAAGGTGAAAATCTAGATATTTCTTTCAGTGATTAATTTACGCAAAAAAATTTATTAACCTTGTTTTCTGACATCTGTCTATTACATTGCGATCCAAATACTGAAGGGGATTGGAGAGAAACGAGTTGGATATATATTAGAACTTCGTGAATATTATCCTGAGCCTTTCAAAGAGGTATTGTACTTAAGATTCTGCAATCATAGTGGCTAGGAGATTCCATTAAAACATTTTTCTTGTTATTATGCAGCTATCGGACCTGACAAGAATTGGTCTTACCGATAAGCGCTCCTGCGGGCTCCGAGTGTCCGTCTGATGCCGTCCAAAAAGGAAGTGAGGTTAAGCGGGGATGAGCGTCGGCGGAGACGGGCGCTAACCTCCTTACGGCGGGGAGGTTACCGCGGGGCCTTCGTCGGAAGACGGAGGCGAGCTCGTTGCTGTCCTGCCGAGGGAAAGGGGCGCTCCGGGAGCGGGGCGCGTTTCGCCTAGGGAGGCTTTACCCGGTGGCTTGCTCAAAAGTGAACTTCAGCCGTACAGCATGCCGACGGGAGGGAAGTCCTCAAGGGACCTTCTGCCGAGGGTTGGCCGGTAGGATGGAGTAACCGAGTAGGGCCCGTACACGGACAAGTCCGGTATTGCCCTTCCCCCTTCACCGCAAAGAACCACGTCACAGTGGCTTGTTCCCGTTTGTAGAAGATGAGAGAACCACACCCAACCTCAACAAGGGACCAAGGAGTCTACGGCTACCCACGAATAACCACGTCGATGCTAGGAGGATAAGAAATGCGCCTTGACACCAAAGAACCACGTCGATACCAAGAGGCCTTCCTTACATCGAGACCTTGACAAAATGGCAGAAGCCAAGAAAAAACACTTGATTTCTATTGACTAACTTGATTTCTTCCACAGCTTGCTAAAAAACAAACACAAAAGCACTATTTATAGAACTCGTTATGGAGCGGAGACAAAATGTGCATCGGACCCGACCCGAGCAAGGTGAGTGGTCGAGGTGGGCGGCGCGGACTATGGATAGCCAAAAGGGGCGGTGGCGCGTGGGGAATCTTTGGTGGCGTGCGGCGGTGGACAAGATCCATCGGGGCAGGGTGCACTCGAGTGCGAGATCCCAGCGGAATCTGGCCCGGCGTGTGCCCGCCCGCTTGCGTGTGGCGCTGCCGGATTCTCCTCGGGAAGGTGCGCGATCCTGGTCGGGCCATGATGCGGGCGCCTTTTCCTCCTTTCGCGTGAGGAGGCGGACAATCACGCACTTGAGTGCGTGATCTCCGGCCGGTGTTGGTCGGGCGGTTGGGAGATTCTTGGGCTGACGTCGCCGGATGTGGGATGGCGCATGGAGGTCTCCCCGATGGCGTGTAGCCATGGCCAAGATCTCTTCGGGCAGGCCTATTTTTGAGTGTAAGATTTCGAGGGATTGTTGGTCTGGCCGTGGCATGAGCTTGTTTGCTGGAGTGTAATGCTTGCCGGATTCTCCTCAAAAAAGGCGCGCGATCTTGGTCGGTCTTGGTGCGGGCATCTCAACCTCACATTGCGTGTGGAGGCGGGTGTTCTTCCTCGGCAGGTGCGTGGGCGCGCGGGGTTGTCCTTGTCGTGCGGGAGTTCGGGTACGGTCGGCCATGGGGTTTGGTGCGCGGTCGATGGCATTGGCAGACTTCCCACCCAGTCCGGAGCGGGACAACCTCCTGAATTTTAGAAGTGAGTCCCATTACGAGGTCAGGATGCTTCAATTTTAGATGCTTGTGCACAAACTCTACTGCATGAAATAGTTTGGGGCAGCCTTTTGCTCTACATCCATATTTCCATCCATACTTCTCATCTCTTATTTTCGTAACAAAAGAATCCAATGCTTCAATTGTAGCAGCATCAATTTTATCTTTTGCTGTCATTACTTCCAGTGGATCCTGCCTTTGCAATCTCCCTTGCCATAAAGTGTCAAACTTCTTTTCCCACTCTGTTGCAGAAGATACATTTGCCCCACTGCAGCTCTTACTCTCTCCTCTTACATGCCTCAGACCTTTAGCTCATTGGTTTCAGTCATACCATAATAATCCAGGCCATGAACCCTCCACCTAAATGTCAAAATAGTATCCAACAACTCAATAACTTCTAATCCCTTGACCGTTGACAAGCCACGAATAATCACAATGGACCCATGGATCCACCATGAGATTTTTCAGCATCCAACTTGTCCTGATCCACACTACTAAGGACATTGTCTTCAATGCCTTTTTCAGCATCAAGCTTCCATGCAAGAGCCTGTACCTGTAGAACATCAGTTTGAATCCTCCTTGGTTCACCACTAATTGGATGAGCCTTTAGAGCGGCTGAAAGAAGCACATTTTCTTTGCCAAAGCCTCTACCATGGCGCCTTCTTTTGCCAGTGGCATTTGCCTCATCTTCTGAATTAGGCTCACTTCTTGGACCGAATTTAGCTGATAAAGCAATGACACTTGGACCGCTGGTTACATAACATATAATCACAATAGTCAGAAAAGACAGAAGTACAGTCCTCAAGAAGAAACCAGAAAAATAGATATCTTATAGGTCCACTGTTCCGCTATGCAAATCCAACAAGAACTCTTTTGCAAGAGCCTTTGCATTTTCATTTCTCCTGTCAACGGAAGCAACACTTTCAGAATTATATCATAATGGTCAGAAAAAACTTGATATATGTATAACTTGAAAGGTAAAGCTATGAAACAATATATTGAGAATTCTGGTCAGAAAAAACTTGATATATGTATAACTTGAAAGGTAAAGCTATGAAACAATATGTTGAGAATTCAACTCAAACTGTTTCTCTGAAAAAACTTGATATATGTATAACTTGAAAGGTAAAGCTATAAAACAATATGTTGAGAATTCAACTCAAACTGTTTCTCTGAACCATCAGCAGAACAACACAGTAAGATGCAATAGTAATTGCATTCAAGTTTCTCAATCCATTGGAGCCCCAGAAATGGTTATTGATGAGCACAAAACTCGTTGAAGATTGTCACATGCAAGAATATTCAACTTCTTCACTTGATAGCGAAGAGACAAGACTATCACTGGCTAAAAGAAAAAACAAAGTAGTGCAAATGCACAACAAGAGAAGCTAACATTTCAATGACTGTCAGCAAATTTGTTGGATGATATTTGTCTTTTATTTTGTATTTAGAAAAAAAAACCATAAGAGTCTGGAAGACATACAATCGCCGAAATGCTGCCCATTCTTTATCCTTGTGAGTGTCGAAATGTCACTTGAAGGGGAAGATCCCACCATGACCATCCATTGGCAATATGGGTCAGTTGAGAGCTGTGGAGTCTGGAACTGGCTAAGAGAGAGGATACATTCTATCTGCAAAAGTTCGACATCTAGGAAAACAGGTTGAGCGGGAAGATACCTGCCCATAACAAGAGCTTCCCCGCTAAATGCTTTAGAGGAAACCGCGAACTGTGTGGGACGCCATTGCGTCCCTGCAAATGCTGACCGTTACAACGATTCAGGTTGAGGGAGATGGTGATGCCCAACTTCCTCTTTCCCATACTCCCTTCTTTCTCTCCGGTTTGGCTAAGGTAGCGAATGAAAAGACATTTTGTGTTCGAATACAAATAATATTTGGTGGAATTCTTTTTGGTACGAGATGATAGTTAGGTATCACTGGTTTTTTAATGAACGATGGTTTAATCATCAAGAAAAGCACACTTCTGGAGAAGGTGAACAATGCTGTTTTTTTTTTTTTGGACTAAAGTATACTGAATGTGGATGAAAAATCCAATTAAGATACATTTGTTCCTTTAGGGGCGTTGGGTAACATTAAGATACATTGATGAAACACTGCGTTCCAAAGAATTACCTTCATGTTACCAGACGTGACATGTCCCCTTAGATAAGGTTAGGCTTTCGTTTTCTTGGGGATATATATATGAGGAATCTTTTTCTTAGTTATCTAACAATGAATTTGTATTGACAAGTTCTATAAAGACGAATTAATATGTACTAAGATTCCGAAGGACAAGGACTAATTTGTCTAGGCACTGAGAGGTAGTTGCAAACTGAATTCCGTCGAGATGGGGAAGAAAAATTTATCTCGAGTAGCAATTTTGAACAGGTACTGATTTAAAAATTCCGAGTGTCCGTTTGGACAATGGAATGTTACATAAGTATTTTATGAATATGACAACTAAAAAGTTAGGGCAGATTTATGAAACACCATAAATAAAAAGTGTTGCATGGATTTACCCCAACTTTTGAAGCAAATTTATAAAACAGTTAGAAACTAAATAGGCCCTAAAGAAACAAATGACCGCCGAACCTCGCTGTGTTTTTTCAAAGGCAGCTAACCTCGCTGTGTTTTTTCAATTTTTTTTTTTTGGTTAATGACCGCCGAACTTTTTTGACTTCGTTCTTGGCTTTGGTTTGCTTGCAAGGTGGGATTTCAATAATATTAATATTCAAGCATCAGAAACACGTTGTTTCCTTGCGTCGTCTTCCTCTGACCACCACCGAAAATAATGCGGTAGGTGGAAGGTAGATGTGAAGGGCGTTGAAGATCTTAGATCGAGTCTCAACTGAACTCGGTAGCTCTGCACACTGCATTCACTATCATTTTTGGGCTTAAAAGATTCGGTTTTGGTTCATATATCCATTCAAGTGATGGCATAAGATATCTAAGGCCATTCCCCATCGCATGCGTTGGCCTTGTGCAATAGCCAGTAACCTCTAGAACAACTAACTAATGGTCTAATCAGATGCACCAAACTCCTCATCTAAATCCACCAGCATTAATAGAGCGTTTTGGCACATATTAGGCGAATTGACGTTTTGTTTAGAAAAAGGCCAATGGTGATATTTATGCACTACAGTACCATATCAATTAATATCTTTAGCAAGGTGGCGTTTTGACGTGGACCATAGACGACAAAAGTTACCTCAGCGCTAGCTACTGTATACTTGTCAATACGCAACATACATATATATATATATATATTACATGTACATCTTGCCTAATAATACGCAACATACATGTATTAGGTGTACTTACCTAATAAAATAGGCATACATACTGCACACATTTAATATAATATGATAAGTTAAGTTGCCTAATTATTTCATCTTATAATCCCCTTTCCCTTAAAAGATCCAAGGCTGGATTTCATGACAACATCCACGGTTTTAGCAAGCGTTGAATCTCAAAATCAAGGGTTCCAAATCCTCGACAGAGGAGAAATCCTAAGGTTTTGAGATTGGACCCCCTCCGATCTCTCGCGTGGATATGTGATCCGCACGGGAAATTTTCGCAGGAAGGAGTCCTGCCCCTGCGCACACAGAGAGAGAGAGAGAGAGAGACCAACGGCCAGCCCACTCCTACGCACAGAGAAGTAGAGAGAAAGGGTGAGCGACACCAACGGACAACGAGGGTTTCTCTGGCTGGAGTCGAGAGAGAGAGAGGGCCCAAGCCAGAAGGGGTTTTCCGGCTGTCGAGAGAAGCCCTCGAAAGAGGGCCGGAGAAACCCTCGATGGCCGATGAGGGTTTCTCCGGCTGGACTAGACAAATAGAGAGAGGGCTGGAGGGTTTATCCGGCCGTCGAGAGAGAGCCGGAGCAACCCTCCATGGCTGACGAGGGTTTCTCCGATTGTCGGGACGACAGATAGAGAGTGGGCCTGAGGGTTTCTCCGGTCGTCCTCCGGCCATACCAAACAGATAAAGAAAGAGAGAACTACGACGGTTCAGATGTCTTGTTCGTCGTCATTGCCGCCATTGTCGTCGACGTCACTGTTCACCGCCATCATCGTTGACGTCTTCCCGATCGTCGTCGATGTTCACCAAAAAGATGGCTCGACAACTACGGCAGTCATGGCAGGGAGAAAGAGAAAGAGAGAGATAAATTTCTTTTCCTTTCTACTGATGTTTTTACTCGTAAAATACAAAAGTAATGCCCTCCTATCTACGAGTAACAATTTCTTTTACCCTCAAAATTTTACGAGTCACGGCAACGTCGAAGTAATGCACGTCCGAAGTTTCTGTAGTCGATTTAGAATCTCGGACGGAAAATGCCAAAACGGAAGCAATCAGGAAGGAAGAGAGTGTGTGATATTATATCGCTTTATGCACAATCAGTTCCCACTGCCGTGGCGGTTTCCAGAAAGGTGGAGACGGCAATGAATGATTGAGATTCAATTAAATTGGTTTTTTCAATGAAAAAATGAAAAGAAGGGAGAGTAATCACTTGTGGCCTGGTCATTAAAAAAAAATTCTTTTGTAGCTAATCATTTATTAAGTAAAATTGAGAAGATAGAAAAAAGAAGTATAATAGTAACTTGATTCCGAGAATCCATCATTATATTTGCAATGGTCTGTCGTTGCTGCTTATAACAAAAAAAAAATATTTACCTATTTATATTATACAAGGAAACATATGTTGGGTCACAAATTGGGAGAATTCCAGCCTTTTGACTTTCGATGCTCGAAACTTGAGTTCAGGCACCTCAGTTTGAATTTGATTTCGTTAAAATAAAAAATATATTTTTTGAATATAAAATATATTTTAATAATAACATATATATTATTAATAAAATAAAAATAATATTCAAAACTTATCCGACGGAATTGGAATCTGCCCACCTAATCTGAGCCGGTTTTTTCAAATTCGAACCAATGCCCAATTGAATCAAATATCGGATAGGTGTGAGTACCCGGTCCAATACCCACCTCTACCGCACAGCTACTGTTCTCATTGGTGGTTGCCGGGTTTTTATTCCCTTTTGTTTTTTTGTGGGGGAGGAAAAAGTACGGGCTCGTAGACTGTAGTGAAGCAATCCATCGTTCATACGGTCGGTAGTGATGGGAATTTCGACCCGTTGAGTGGGAGAGGCCTTCTTTCCGTTTCTCCGATTCTTCCTACTTCTCTTTACGAGTTGATTTTTTCTTTAACGAGGAGAATTTGGACGCAGTTGATTCTAGTCTCTGCTGCGGCGAAACGGTGGAGGGAACGCACGATCCAGGAATCACGAGGAGGCGGGCTTTGGCCGTCACAAAGCCGTGCTTCGCTGGCTTTCTGTGGCGGGAGAGGGGAAAAAGGAGCGGGTGCTTCCCTGCGCTTTGAGCGATCTGCGGTCGTTAGCAAGGAAAATTTCCGGCAGCGGAGACGGAGAAGGAGAGTGTCTTACGGCTGATTTTGCGACAGAGAGCTTCCTGGCTTCTTGGGAAAGGTCGATCCCCAGTACCCGGACTGCCTCACCGGAGCTCTGCCTCGTCCGAGATCGTTGGAGAAGGCCTGACAGTTGGGGGTTCGTTGCTGGCTACGAAGAGCAGAAGGTCACCGGATTCGTAACGGAATCGGTAAGCTTACCTTGTTCTTCCTCCCTTTCTTTGAAAGTCTCAGAATTTAAATTCATTTCTTGGTGGATTAGCTAATTTGCAGCCTCCAGTTAAACGAGGTCTGGAGTTCGATAGTCATGGTTACTGGTGATACGTTAGTCGCCGATTTCAAATACTCAGCTACCAGTTACACATTCTTAAACCCCAAGTAGATTTGAAATTTTTTTGCGGGACAAATTTCCGGCTGTTATTCGGTGAGGGACGGCAATATTGAGGGGACGTTTGGTATAAGAGCACTGCGTGCTTCATGAACGTAGAAACATGCCTCAATTTGAAGAACACATTCGTGAAACAGAACGCTGTGTTCCTGTGCTCTAAGCCTAGCGGGTTTTCTTCCTTGCTGAGGGCAGAGGAACCATGCTCCAATAAAGAAAAATTCTCCTAACCTTCATGTTTCTATTTAGGTGAGAAAAGAAAAACTATTTTCATCCGGTTAAATTGCGGATAGAAGAGCAATTATTTTCGTGAAGCAGTTTTTCCTTTTTTGGTTCAACTAGTTAGATTCATTCTAGCATCAAATTCTTAGAGACATCTTGCAACGAAATAGAAAAAAGCTGCTCATTTTAGTGACTTTTATGCCGGAATGATGAGGTAAAGTCCATGGGCCCCCGATTTTTACCACAGGCAGACAAACCCACACCAGAAAGGGTTATACATGCTGAATTCCGGGCCTTTTCTTTCTCTCCTTCACTTTATATACAAAGGAAAATTAATGGTGGCTCTATAACCGCAAGGGGAAGTTGGGTTGTAGTTGGGTAGTCGTTTTCTTTAAACCTAGTCCATTCAAATTCTGATGTTACTTGTGTGTCCATAAACACAAATCGTTGTTTTTTATTCTTCGTTATGGCCTTGCACATAATATTAACTTTTGTCTTATTTTCTGAGAACTTTCAGAAATTTTATAGCTAAATTTTTGATGAGCGTGATAAATTTGAATCCACTTCTTCTAGGAGAATCACATCTTCAGAGAACATGTTTCTTTTTAGCCTGCACTAGCCTACACTGCTTTGATGGATGGGAAGAGAGAGAAAAGAATGTATGGAAGAGAAAGGACAGGAAAAGAATGAAAAGGGAATGGGAAATAAAATGAGAAGAAAGGAAAGAGAAGGGAAGGAACTCTGATTCCTTTCCCTTCAAATTTCTATATTTTTAGAGGGATTAGAATTATATTAAAAAATCATTAACTTTGTCTCTCATTTCTTTGGTTTTCTTTGCACTTAAACATTATTAGCTCTCATTTCCTTTCCATCCTTATTAATGAGTCATCTAAACACAGAAAATGTCTTTCTTTTCATTCCTTTCCTTCTCTCTCCCTCTCCCTCTCCCTCCATCCAAACAAGCTGTTCATGATGTTAGAAGGGGGTGTGTGGAGGACATGATGTTTGTCTGACTTATGGTGTCTTGATGATTGTGTGGTTTGCCTACATCTTTGTCCATTTTATCTAGTTGAAATTTACTCAAAATTTAGGAGGTTTTCTCTTTCTGAGATTTTCTCTGTAACAAGATATTTAACTGCATCTGTCGATACCAGTAATGGATTCAATAGGTGGAAAAACGCACGACTTTTTCAGACACATTTTGTGTTCTTTCTTGTTCAGTTGCAGGGAAGGAGGGGTTTCTGTCACTGAGAGCTCCACCCAAGTGGGTAGACTTGAATCTTCAGTCAGTACTTGGCACTTGCAGTGCTGGAGAGTTGAGAAGTTCATGTTCTTGGCCTAATTTATAGTGCTTTATAACTAGATCCACCGTACCACCCTGGGAAGGGGAACTCCTAAAGATGAGGAGACTCAATTCGAGCCTGTCAGACGCAGCTCTGGAATGGGTGATGCCATATTTGGACGATCCGGGTGACCGGAGCTCGGTTTCTCTCGTCTGCAAGAAGTGGCACCAGATCGACGCTCTGACGAGGAAGCACGTCACGGTGGCCACGTGCTACTCGACATCTCCAGTGCGTCTCCGGAGCCGCTTCCCGAATTTGGAGTCGTTGAAGATCAAGGGGAAGCCCCGAGCGGCGATGTTCGATCTGGTGCCGGAAGATTGGGGTGGGCGCGCCGAGCCATGGATCAGGGAGATATCGGACTCTTTCCACTGCCTAAAGTTTCTCCACCTTAGGCGAATGATCGTCACGGACGACGATCTCGGCATGTTGACTCGGGGACGCAGCCATATGCTGCAGGTGCTTAAGCTAGATAAGTGCTCGGGGTTTTCCACTGACGGACTCTTGGAGGTTGCTCGTTCTTGCAGGTAATTAAAAGCTCCGAATGTCAGGTTTTCTGATTGCTTTCCTGGTGACCTCTGACTTCTCCATGGAAAACCTTCTCAATCCTTCGAGTAAACCATCATTGCAATTTTTTTCTTTTTGCTCTTAGAATTGATTCTAAGAGCGGAGAATGCTTGATTGACGTTCTCCAGTGAACAGAACACCTACCTAAGGACGTCCCTGTAAGGGCCTGGAGATCTGGTGCAAATAACGCATGCCGATATGGCGTGCCCTTTGTGCTGGAGCACGTTTCTCTAGTGAAACGACTAATAGAACGCTGTGTTCTGTGACGCAGTTTCCTTGAATCAAACGTCCTTTAAGAGCTTTCTTGATAATTGCGGGACGCACGTTTGTAGGCTTGCCGAGCATTGGCAAACAGTGGGCGAGAAAACGCACGAAATGCATCTCGAATCCAGCGGATTCGGCATTCCTCTATTTTGGCGGAATGACAAAGAACAAATCCTCAACATTTTTTTGTGGAGTGCTGGTTCGCCCTTTCTGCTCAATGCAAACAACGTCGTGCCATAGGCTTTGAATGTTACTTTTGTTTACAACTTTCACTTGTATACATGGGAGTGGGTAAATAGCTCATCCGCCGCTTAACGTTGTCCACCTTCTGCATTTCAGATTTTTGAGAAATTTATTCTTGGAAGAAAGTAAAATTTCTGACACACAGAATGGTTGGATCCGTGAGCTTGCGCTAAACAACTCGGTTTTGGAGGTTTTGAACTTTTACATGACAGATCTGAATGTCAGCATACAGGATCTGGAATTTCTAGCTAGGAACTGCAGGTCCTTGGTCTCTTTGAAGGTTAGCGAA
Organism: Nymphaea thermarum; assembly: GCA_011799765.1. Taxonomy (NCBI): domain Eukaryota; kingdom Viridiplantae; phylum Streptophyta; class Magnoliopsida; order Nymphaeales; family Nymphaeaceae; genus Nymphaea; species Nymphaea thermarum. The sequence goes on from JAANDH010000975.1 coordinate 83,723, forward strand.
TGTGAACTTCTGTATCTTGATAACTTCTTTCGGGCTGCTGAGATGATAAAAGAGTTTGGTGGCGGTTCTTTTAATCAAGTTGGAGAAGGTAATATATATGAGAATGTGCATTTTCCTCCCAGTTTGTCTGCTTTGGGCCTCATTTTCTTGAGCAGGCACAATATGTCAGCTATTTTTCCATGTGCTGCATCGCTCAAGCAGTTGGATCTGCAGTACACGTGTCTCGACATGGAGGACCATTGCCAGTTGATCCAACGGTTTCCCAGCTTAGAAGTTCTTGAGGTATGGTTTTGGACTCCTCTCTTTCTCCCCAACCCCCCACCCTCTGTGATTAGAAACCCGCCAAGTTACTGTAGTTGTTCAATGTAATCCCCTTAGTAGAAATTTTTGCCCTATGATAAATTATAGATGCTAGTTGTTTGGCTTGCAAGTCATAAGTTCAGAGTTCAGGCTTGACCCCTACTGTTCCGCAAGAATCGCGACAAACTTTGCAGGGCATCTTGGAACTTTAGTTGTAGGGCCCAAATTCCTCTTTTAAACATTATTATCTTTTCCCTGTTTTCTTTGGTTGAAATGGGCCGAGCTGCACTCACCCACCTTGGGCTTGTATGTTCAAACTCAATTCAGTAGCTGCAAACAGTGTGCCGAGCTTGAATACCTAATCTGTTCACTGCCTTTTACCAGCTCTAACTCTCAGTAAGTGCCCTAGCATGCAAAGAACACTTGCGAGGCAAGCTGTTGGTTATTTGGAGGTGTCAATCCTAGGTAACATGGCATAGCTCCACCTTAATATGAACCGTAGATTACAAGGCATACAGGTTCTCTCTTGTTCTTTTATTATCTTGGCGTGATGCTTTTTCTGCTTTTTGCCTCTTACAGGTGACAAATATTATTGGGGATAGAGGATTAGAAGTTGTTGCTCAACACTGTAGAAAATTACGCAGGCTTAGAGTTGAGTGGGATGATGATCAGGTTCCGCCGCATGAACATGTAATGGTTTCTCAGAGAGGTCTGTCTGCAATAGCTCGAGGCTGTCCGGACCTAGAATATTTGGCTGTATATGTGTCTGACATAAGCAACGAAGCATTAGAATGCTTTGGGACATACAGCAAAAACCTGCACGATTTTCGCCTTGTTTTGCTTGACAAGCAAGAGAAAATTACAGATCTTCCACTTGACAATGGTGTTGCAGCATTACTTCAAGGTTGCCAGAAGATCAGAAGATTTGCGCTTTACCTGCGACATGGGGGGTTAACAGACGTTGGTCTTGGATATATTGGAAGACATGGTACTAATATCAAGTGGCTACTGCTAGGCTATGTAGGCCAAACAGATGCTGGACTCTTGGAACTCTCTAGGGGTTGCCCAAGCCTGCTGAAGCTTGAGATGAGAGGCTGTTTCTTCAGCATGCGTGCACTAGCTCTTGCGGTGACGAACTTGGTGTCGTTGAGGTACATCTGGGTTCAGGGTTGCATGCCGTCAGGACAAGGCAATGATCTCCTTCTTATGGCTCGCCCCTTCTGGAATGTTGAAATTATACCCACAAGGCAACCTGTTCATGAGTTCGCGAGGACTGCAGAAGAGGGTGCTGAGCAGCCTGCTCAGGTTTTGGCATACTATGCGCTTGATGGGAGAAGAACAGACTTTGCTGGAACGGTTATTACTTCATAACTTTCCATCTCTACTTGTGGACAGTTGCTTTCATCCAAGAACTTGTAGTGCACTGTGAGATCTTTCACATTGGAACCCTAAATTTCCCCTTCTGTAAAAACCATTGTTTGCATGGATGCATAAGCCTGTGTTACTGAAAACGTAGAGGCACCCGGTTACTGCCTTTCACACAAGAATTATGTTCTTGTTGAACGAAAGAGTGTCTTCTTGTTGACGCCGACTTTGGACGCTAGGTGTTTAAGTTGTGTAAATTTAATGACTCTTTTGGGCAGGTGCTTTTTCTGTCACTTCCAAACAATCGCTTTTCCTCTGAATATGTAAAAACCAATTAGATTGTCATCCCTCAACAATAAGGCACATGAATACTCGTGCCTGCATTTCTTGCCAGGGACTTCTTTGGCAAGTGCTGCTATAGTTGCCCGGAAAACTACCATTCTGCGCTGCTATTTAGCTCCTACATGTTAACTACAAAGAGGGGAACGAAAGCGCCTAGATGGCCTGGCCGAATCACAAATTAGAGACAACGATGGAGAGAGAGATTTTCATTTAAAGGTGACTGTTCAAAATTTTTAGGGCTGGCGTCCTTCCGAAGAACGGGTGCGTCTTGAAAATTAACCAACAGGGAAAAGACCTACTTGATATAGCTTGCCTATTTTCATAGCCAGGAGACAAGGAAGGAGTTTTAGGAGGGCGTTTGATGAGAAGAAACATTGTGCTTTTGAAACGCATATTTAGAACGTACACTTTATAACTTCTGCATTCTCATATAAGAGAACATAGCGATTATGTCCACCATCTGTTTGTTGAATTTAGGAATAACATTCATAACCACACAATGTTTTCTAAAACAAGAACATGAATATGCATTTTAAGAAGCAAGAAGAAGACATGTCCTAAACATTATTTCCAAGCCCTAGGAACAACCTGCTTGTTAGCCTAGCCGCTGTTTTCACGAGTTCTCTTTGTAAGATCTCGCTTTCCAACCACACTTGCATGCTCAGCAGAGTTCTACTAATGCGGCAAGAGGGCTAATTGTTAGTATCACTTTTATCCCGATTCTCAACATGTGTGCACATCCTTTGGCATAATGCTGCACGTTGGTCTTTGCTCCCTGGTAGCTAAGGAAGAAGGCCGCTAAGATCTTTACACCAATAAGATCAGCACTTAGTGAAGTGGGTTTTGCATACGTTATCCAAATCCAACCAAAAGGAGGAAGGAAAGGTCTCTCTGTAATGTAGTTCCCACTTTACAGATTAGGTCACAAGGTACCCCTGTCTATATGTTTTACAAATTTTGTTATTGCTTCTGTTAGAAATATATTAAACTGAGCATGTTCAATGTTTTATCGGGGTCAGACAAGTTGACAACCCAAAAAGACTACTGTCGTCTGATCTGTCAAATGCAAATCGTCGTTAACTCAACCCTGTCCGCATTATTACAGATTTTCCAAGGCTGTGCCTCCACAACAAAAGAGAAAAAAGTGGTTTTTATGTGAAATTTGTGAACTGGGCGTAGTAGTTGTTTTATGTCAAACAGACATGCTTAGAAAAGGTAATCTGTATGGGTGCGTCTCCACATTGAAAAGTTTGGGTCTAAATTGACAACATGCTTTCTTGGTGTGCAGTTCAGATTTTGTAAGAATTTTAAAATGAAATTTCTTCTTATAAGATCCAAAAAAGGATGATTATGTACAAAGCTCCCAGTTTTCGTGACATAAGAAAACATTCACACAATTATCCTAATTATCTGTTCTTGACTGAATTTGGCAGTGTAGGTTGATTCTGTAAACACAGTAGGAGCCTGGTTTGCCAGAGTTATGTAAATGGCAAGCACGAGTTTGCAAGAACATATAAAGCAAAGGACTGCTTTGCAAGATTAACCCACCATGGGAATCAAAAAGGGGGAATCACCCTTTGTGCAACTTTACCACTTGCCAGTGGCGAGGCTGTTGGGCTAGTAGAGCCACTGGTAGTGTGTTGACGTAGAATATTACCGCCAAAAAGTGGTTCCACAAAGATATCTACATGGCAACTGCATCTCTCCTTCTTCCAGCTTTTGTTCTCTTGATTCTTTTTTGTAGCATTCTCGTTGTCTGTTGTGGCAAACCCAGAAAAGATTCACTTGATTCGGAATTGGAGATTCACTAGAATCTATAAATATATAGCGAGAGAGAGACTGTCATCCACTTTATCATTCGTCTAGTATGCTGTCCAGCACATCAGCACTTTGCGTTCTGCTTTGCACAAATTCGACCATATAGATGAATTCTACGTGTCAAAAGCTGGGAAGAACAAGGCATATCTTTCGATATATAATTTGGATTTCATAATAATTTACTTGCTAATCAGTGTTCAGTGGTCACCGTTTTCCAATTTGTAAAGTTCGATCTAGAAATAAAATAAAAAAACGAAATTTGAACACGAAGGAGGTTTTGGGTGGCGGCTTGTCAGGTGCTTTCTCTGCGCAAGTTGGGAATTGATTGGGCCGCTTGTTTTCAAAAAGGCAAAAGAGGCAGAGAATTTTCCCTACGCTGAAATTACCTTCACGGCTTGCAGGATACTATTCTTACGATTTCTTTATCGTATTCATTAGTATGGCAGGACAAATTCTTTACTTCTGAACGGGCAACAATTTCCATTTAAAGTACATAAGACATATTTATTCTGTGAAAGTCTCCATATCACATCAGCCTTGCATAAGTGATTTCTTCTGAAATATCATCTGTAGATTCTGTACCAGAGGGCGGCTCCATTCTTCTGCGACATGCATTACGTTGATTAAGCAGTCGAATATATTTCTCTGGTCCTCTTCTTGCTTAATTTGCGTACTCGATGCTTTAGTATGCCGTGCTTACGAAAGAGAAGATAAGTGCAAAGTGGGGCATTTTCACTTGAACTTTATGTGGAATAGGCAGAAATCAGTTTCTTGTTGCATCGAGGCGGTTGCTTGTTCAATGTTTGTATGAATGTGTAGTTGAAATTGATCAACTGATATCTAAAAGACGCCCAAAAGTTTGGTGTAGAAGGGTGGACCATGGCAATCAGATGGATAATCATTGTTCTGTTCTCATGGGTGTCCCTCTTTGTGCAGGCTAAAGTTGTTTCACCTCTTGTTTGATGTCAGGAAGAACCTAGAGGAGTCTCCATTTCCACAGCGACCTTAGAATCACAGCAGAAAATTTCTAGGAAACAAACAGAACCTTAACATCAGTGTGGAAGGGTGGACCATCGCAATCAGACGGATAATCATGGTTCTGTTCTCATGGGTATCCTTCGTTGTGCGGGTTAAAGTTGTTTCACCTCTTGTTTGATGTCAGGAAGAACCTAGAGGAGTCTCCATTTCCACAGCGACCTTAGATCACAGCAGAAAATATTTAGGAAACAAACAGAACCTTAACATCAGTTTTGGAATCATCACAGAGGAAAATTCTGTAGAAGACGGAGAATACGGGGAAAAGCTTCTATATACAATTTCTAATTTCCGTACGTTGCTAAGATTATCCGTTTAAAATTTGAAGTTGAGATACATCTTACAGCCGAATCTATAGGATAGGGCTGTAAGAGAGAAGCTGTTAATTTGCCCAACTTCTCACTGTTTTGCCATTTTTTTGCACACAACCACGTCAAACCAAGAGCAAAGTTGATCCGAACTTCATTGTTCTGAACTTCTTCATTGTCCTGCCGTCATTACCAACCACACGAGAACTTGTACAAGAATCGCTACAGCATTAGAACAGTTCCCACCAACATTTTAATTAACAGAGTGTCGAAACAAAGTGCTGAACATTCAGAAGAAACAGAGTCCTAGGCAACCTCATTCTTTTTCACTAGATCAATAAATAGTATAAATTCCTTGGGAATTTAATTGGCATTACCACTGACAATCATAAATTGAAGGTTGCATTAGGAGTCCAGAATTCCAAACTTCTACAAGAGATTCATGAAGCTCATGCCCATGTTGTTGCCTGTTGAAATTGCCTGCACGTGTGCAAACTTCACAAGAAGGAATTGAGAATTCCATCTGTGACACTCCAGTGTTCAGCGAGTTAGATCCTTCATCACTCGGACACTGATTGAACACTACCGAGAATCCTTCACCATTGCTGGGCGTGTTGCCAAAGTCGGATTGAACAGGAAGACCAGGAGAACAACCAAGTGAAGTAAGTCTCCTGTCCGTCACACTGGCAGTAGTAATATCATGTATGCTGGATCTTCTTTTATCTTTGCTCCCAGAGCTCAGCCGTATGAAATATTTCTGGGCATGGCTGGCCACCTGAGTTGGCGTTTTTGTGACCACTAAATTTCTAGAGATATTTCGCCAGTCCCCTTTTCCATATTTCTCAAGCCCCAACAGGAACAGTCTGTGACAATAGGAGAGGAAATTAACAGTTACATGTCAACTTGAAAAATGAATATGGTTATTCATAGAACTGATGTTTTGACAGAAACGAACATTGTGAATTGAAATACCTAGTTGCTTAATAAAACCAAGCCAGATTTCAATTAGCTTATAAAAAGCAGTTGCTACAAGACGTACTGTGATCAGTAATGAAAAAGCCTAGAGCCAGATGTAAAAGATAGACCCACCATGGTTTTTGGGAGTTATCTTAAACTACAGTAAGACCAGAAATCTCCTGAATTTTGAAGCAAACAGTTCATGTACGGTCATATTTAAGGATTTGCATTGAAGTACAGCGTTTACGTAATGATTGTATTCATTCTGGTGATATATACGCCTAATTCAACGGAAATATGTACTTTAGACAATTACTCTGCTACTAAAACAGAAACGACAACAAAATAAGGAAAGCTTTAAAAGAAGCACCTATGTTCTTCTTCAGTCCAAGGAACGCCTTTCTTCCTCTCCAGGTCACCAGCCTTTCCGCTCCCCCTCTTCGAACAATTACCAAGCTGTTTGAACCTGTTGAACGTTCGATCTTCGACCGACCCTAATTCTACTGTGAAAGTCGTATTGTAGCTGGGAAGTTCAACTTGTCCGGCATCAATACGATTAACGTCTTGTTCAAGAACTTGGTAATGTTTATATGCATCAAAAGCTGTCTTCCCTGGGAGCATAGCCACTATTTTCTGCCATCTATCTGGTGTTTTGCTATCATACAAGGCCAGAGCCTTCTCAAAGATCTTATTCTCAGTAAGAGTCCAGAATGGACTGTGACCGTAGGTGGAAGTAGAACCAATACCTGTCGCGAATCCCCTCCTCTGCTCATAAAACTCCAAGTTTCCGTCCATAATGTATCCTTTGTTTGAGGATAAAACTTCAGCCATCCACTGAACGGAGCTCAACAGAATTACGAGAAACTTTTCAAAGCGAAAGGAAGGAAGCGTAAGAACCCAGATGCAGGCCTGTAATTCAGAATAAGAATAAAAACTCCTTTTACAAATCGATCAATTGAAGAATCCTTTTCTTCCTTTTCCAAAACAAACAAGCAACCAACTTTCCTAGTGGTGGTAAACTTAAAATATGAGTGCAGAACTTCCCACCAGTTACACCCAGAATTAGCTTTGAGATCTGAAGATGTGCACAGACGAATGAGCGAAGTGAGGGAAAACAACAACAGATGGTCCTCTGGCTTTCCAGATCAAACGAGTGCGAGAGGAAAACCAAAGAAAGGAGAACTTCGGAAAGCCAGAGGAAGAAGTCCACCGGGAAGAAGAAATGGCTCCAACGAAAGAGTGGTGATTTATTGCCTGCTTTCTTTAGTGCAGGCAAAAGGGGAGCTGAAATCAAGGTGGCGTTTTATGCTTTTGTTGCCAATCAGAAGTCTAGCACAGAGAGAGCTAGTGAGAGAATTTTAGAAGAAAAGGAGTGGTGGGTTCCTATTGGATACGTAAAGAGGATTGCTTCAAAATGCAAGATTCATCATCCACTTATATAATAACTCTCTCTCTCTCGCTCTCGCTCTCGCTCTCTCTCTAGCACCTTTCTTTTATTTGCTGCCCAAATAGTGCAATCACTAGGAGTGGGGTTCGCAGGTCTTTCAATAGGGCAATAAATTTTTGTGTAAAGCTATCCCTACCATAATCACAAACTGATTCTCTGAAAATCTTGTGAAATGGCTTTTCAGAGTTACGCTTGTTAAAAATGTGAAAGAACCTCAATCAAAATTAAACACAGTATAGGCATCACGAGAACAGGAAGACTGTGAAACTTGTTTTGAAGGATCATCAGTTCAATAAATAATCAATTGCCGAAGTTGCGTTATTGTTAAAGAAACATGTCATTTATCTCATCCATCCCCACAATAGCAGGAAGGGTGTGAAAGAGGGGAAGCATGGAGCTTGTAATATCTTGCAATCCGGAGTCGTCGACATCGGAGCTGGAGCTCCACCGTTTAACAAGAGGATGCAGATCACCAGCCCGGATAACGTAAAATGGTAGAGTTTTTTTTTTTTCCCCGTTTGAATCTTTTTTTCAAAAATTGAAGTAAATTCATAGAATAACTTTTAAGGTGTTCCATTAAAACAGTAACATATTATTTGATTTGTCAAACAATCGAGAAAGGACCAATATCAAAGCAATGGCAAGCTGGAACGTCAGTTGAGGCCTGAGGCTCTTGCAATGAGCCTACAAATCAGTCTGAATCGGTATTTATTTAAGAATACATAGTAAATCATTATAATTATGTTGATTAAATTCAATAAGTATAGATGCTGTATGAACTGATATTGATAATAGTAGGATGAACTGATATTGATAATAGTAAGAAATCGAGATCTTGGTTAGAAAGCCATGTCACCAACATAGAATAGGGAGCAAAGGGATGAATTTGTTGCTGGCAACCTAAATAAATTATAGAGACTGGAGTCTCGTCAGAGTAGGCCAAGAAAGCCTGAGAGGCAAACCGTTTCCAAATAAAGACGACGACGTATCCCAATGATGTCTATACTGGATTCGACCGAAAGGCTATTGGCCGACATGCATTCGCCAGCTTGTTTCGTTTTTCCTTTTTTTTTTTTTTTTTTTCATTAAGCTCAGCCAGAAGAATCTCAACTGGGGAATTACGATTTGAGACGAGTCGAATCTTTGTGACGGCGCCGGTACGAAACCCGGCAGGTACCTGAGTGCAGCGCACGAACATAGATGCGTGTTTTGTGCATGCGCGGGCGCATGCAGCTGCAATCCCCACACCATCTTTATTGTTTATTTTTTTCCCTCCCTCCAGAAAATAGAGGAAGAAAGCACAGCACTTTGATTTTTTTTTTTTATTTTCTTGGGGGGTTTTCAAAATGTATAGGCTAGGGGGACCCGCCTATGCCACCTCAGTCGCTTTGCTAGAGCGGGCCTTGTTTTTTCTCCCAAGGCACACTCTTCCAGGTAAGGGAAAATGGACAAATATAACCCTTGACTTTCTTCTCTCTACCTCGAACCCCCTCTCCCTCCACTTATTGGCCGACAACTTGGATGTGTGAAAGATTCCCAGGGGAGAGGGCGGAGTTGAACAATTGAAATTCCCAAGGATGGAGATGGTCCACCACCACTTGCCAAAGATTCATGTGTGGTCTCCACCTCTTGCAAAAATCAGGAAAATATTTTGAACATCTCTCTCCTTGCTACACATAAAATACATGACCCTAGTTCATACAGTATAGATACTTAATTGATATGCCAAAAGCAGTTTTCTAGTATAGATATCTAGTTTTGTTATGAAAGGAAACAACAGTTCATACAGTATCTTATGAACAATAGCAACCCAAAACAATGCGTTGCTTTCTGTCAGAGAAACTGTATATGAGGTGATGAATAATTTTCCTATTCTTGGAAAATTTTTCATACATCCATCCGCGTGACAGATGAGATGGTGGTGGTCCATAGCTCTTGAGGATCTCAGAAATGACTCCAACCTGGCATGCACATGTGGCCCAAGAACAATGGTACAAAACTTCATAATAATATCTTTTTTATCTTACCCGCATAGAGAAAATGTCGTGGCATTTCCCAAGTAAAGTACCGAAAGAAAGGCTATGTACCAGCCCGGACCACAAAAGATCTTGGCACAACAGAAAGCAGGATCTCTACCCGCGCCTTTACACTTTGGCCCATACACGTAAAGCCCATTGGAGAGGTCCCCGAATCATATTCACCACCAGTATTGCCATGCTTTCCAACTATTTTTTTTATCAGCAATTTTCAAAAAAGTTGTATCTTAGCTGAAAAATGCAAAAATTAAATCATGAAAAATAAATAAAAGAAGTGCCCTTGAAAATTGAATGCAGCTTCTATTAGTATCACACGAATTTGCTCGAAAAGAACTGTCGGTTGTTTTTTGAATTATATATATGATAGGATATCAATATCATACGTTTTCCTTTTCCAGAAGAGCCAAAAGGCTTTTGTTTCTTTGTTTTCGTCTTTTTTCAGAGAAGCGATCTATTGCCACTCGGAAAGGACGAGATCTTGCCGAAAAAAATATCATATCTGAGCATAAGCCGCATATCACGACTCGATCGATTCCTCATGACGTTCACAATTAATGCAGGGATCGTGTTTTTGGTCCACATTTCACGACTGCTGGAATCGACGGGATGGATCCAGGCTTTACAGAACCTTACCACCTCCTCGGATTCACATTCGATTTTGGGCCTTGAATCCTGATTTTCTAATCAAATCCAGCTTAATATATATTTTCACGTAAGCATATTGAGTGAGCGATATTTCTTCTCTAATGGTACCGGTATTCACATCCAATTTGGTGTTGCATTTTGAATTCCTAGTCAAATACACAGTTTCAAAGGCTATTAGTTAGGATCCGATATTCTTTTTCCCCGTACTAATAGATAAATTGGTACTTTAATCAAGGGCACTGATGTAGTTGTAAGGGGACCAAGCTATATCTTCTGCAAAACATTCTCCACCGTTTATCGTGGGATACGTGTATCAAATCCGGTTTCAAACATATAGAGGGGTCAGGCCATACTTTACCCAGAAATCTGTGATGTCGTTTGTGCAAGCCACACTCCATCATTAATTTTCGCGGGAATCTATACTTGACCAAGAGATTCAATGGCTTATGGAATGCGTAAATTAAAAAAAAGTTGAATGTTGGAGCCCATATGCTCTAGCTTTTTATCAGTACTTGACCTATGTTCTTAATTTGCAGAAATATTCATTACTTTAGCACATATATTAAGAACTTTTGTAAATATTCGTTACTTTAGCACATGTATTAAGAACTTTTGTATATCAGTAAGTGATGAGTTGGGGCCACTGAGGAGACAGAGGCAGAGAGAGAGGGTGAGAGAGAAAGAAGTCCACGTCTGAGTTGAGCAACAACCACTGAGTCAATACTGCAATTAGAGGTCTGACACATGATTCATGGACTTCAGACGACTTAAACTCAGCAATTTAATTTCAGACGTTAATGACTACTTAATGAATAGACTAATTGCATTTGGATAATATGTCGAGTGAAAAGCAAATTAATACATATTACAAGTGTGTTCGTTTGCGTTTTGTGTTGCTATCTTGCCATAAACTCAACTGGATTTTCTTTTGAACCTGCTAAGATCCTTTGCAAATTGAGGCCTAACGTGGTGCACCTGCTCGCTGGCTTATACAATTGTCTTGGCTTGTAAGACCCACGATTTTTGGTTTAGATTTCTTTAAACATTTGGAATGAGGATTAGGGAAGAATCAAATGGAAGATATACTTAAAACTATTAAGAAGGAGACATTTGAGGAATAGATAGGGATAAGATAGTTATTGAAAGGGGGGAAACTTTCTTTAGCATTAGAGGAGCACGTCCAGCCGTGGAGAGAAAGAGGGAGAAGAGTTATCGATTCTTGGAGAAGAGCAAGGAAAGGGGGCTGCGAAAGAGAAACAAGAAGAAGGTTGCTGCCAAGATTTTCAGAGGTATGGGGATTTTCAGTTATGGATGAGACATGTAGCCTTGGTATTTTCTGCTTGATTTCTGGTGGATAGATATAGTTATATGCATGTTATAATAGTGAATCTCTACATTTATATGCCTAATTGGTGGTTTTGAAACCTTCGGTTCCTGTATTATGCCATGTGCATTCATATGTGAGAAACCAAGATTTCTTTCCACCCTGAAACAGAGCATGCATAGCTAAATTAGTGGTTTTGTTAGAAGATTCAAACAAACCGCAGGGACAAAGTTTTATACCTGAACCCTCACGAAGGGTCTGGCCATAAGGTATGAGACATAGGAAAGGGAAAAACCCGGTGGCCTTCCCGGACCTGTTGTTATACTAAACAGAAAAACAAAAGGGAGCAGTCCAGAACATTGTCCATAAAGGGGATGACCTGCTCTGCTCGACTTAAGGAACATTTAAAGTTTGCAACAAATAAGAGAAAGGGACGGAGGGACCGCATTGACGACGAGCAGACTCACGCTGGTAGCAGAGGCGATTTGGGGAAAATAGGGAGCACGACGTTGAGTTCCTCCTATTGTTTCCTTCTTCCTGTCGGTTCTTCACTGTTGGAGCGAGAGAGAGACTGTGAGGATGCCGTTGAAGCGGGGAGGTCGTCGTTTTCACGATGGTTCTGCTGGAAAACGAGGGCAGAGGAGGAAGCGGCGGCGGCTGAAGGCGTCGCTTGTGCGGCCTCCCTTCCGCTCGCCTTGCTGCACGCAAAGGAAGACCAGAGAGGGTTCCGTCTTCCTTTGGAGACCGATGGTGGCTCCACCGTTGAACGAGAAGAAGAGGAGCTCTCGCTCGAGGAGAGAGAAAACGCAGGCGTGAAATGAAGAAGAACGCGCCGGCCATATTTATATCAAAGTTGGAAAATTTCAAAACGGGTCCACTAATTAGAAAACTATTCTAATAAGCTGTTATAATTTTTATAAGTTCATGCCGCAACGTTTTTGCTGAAAACCTCTTCAAAAAGAGGCTTGCTAAAGTGAGTTTCAGCAAAAACCGGATATTTATTATGAAATTTCGATTTGGTACCCTCTAAGTTCTTTAAAATTTCCAAAAGAGGGTTTTTACAACTTGTAAACGTAAGGTGTGTTTTATTGCTCTTTGATGGCCTTCGTTGTGTTTAAAATTTCAGAAAAATGGTTCTGAAATTAACTTCGGAACAATTAGAGGAGTTTTGAGAATTTAAATATAAATTTAATTGTTTCAAATAAGGATTATTATTACTATTTGAGGTTTTTAGACGTGATGTGTTTTGCCTTATTGTCATTAAATTAATATTTAAAATGGCTGATTTATTGTGTTTGAGGAATCGAGCCTGAGGACGGTTTCTGTGAGAGGTACTAGACAATGTCTAGTGATGAGAAACCCTCACTTTGGAAATTCGAATACATGTACTTTGTGCGATGGCTTATGCGAGTGCGAGCTTTCTGTTTTTGCCCAATGTTTGGTTTTGTCCCGGAAGGTAGTGGTGCAAGAAACTCACTGTTGTCGCACACTCCTCTGGCTGTACTGGAGGGCCCACATGGTATTGGGCGGCACAAGGGCCCGGGGTACTGCTGCTGTGTTGGGAGATAGACGTCTCCTGGTCCCTCAAACCAGGTTCCTAGGGGGGCCATGCTGCTGCAGCGGCGATCTGAGATATCTCAGGAGGCTTCACTTCATGTACCCTCGATCCGTTGGATCGCCTGATGAAGATATGTTTTGTTCTACCCGTGAGTGCCCACGGGGATTTCTGTTGTTCGGCACGATGACCATGACATTGTCAGATAACCACGGTTGGAAGCCTACGAAATATTTGGAGGTTGTGCACACCTCGTTTTGTTTTTGTGACGAGTCGTAATTATAATACGTGTTAAGATTTGAGGATACTTGTTTTGCAAAATCAAATACTATTTTGTTGGGCCATGTTCTATTCATGGCTGGATTTTCCCATACTCAGAGGAATTCTGACCATTCTTTCTACTCCACAGGTAATACATGATAGATTCTGGCTCATGGAGTGACGACCTCAGGCTTTGTGATGGACGGGCATTGACATTCTGGACACTGCATCGGTTTTGGGCTTAGTGGTCATTTTTAATTGTTTGGATCCAAGTGTTTTATTTTAATACAATGCATTTGTTTATGTTTTGGTCATGACTCAATGTTGCTTCCGCAATTATTATTAATAAAGAAAGAAGAAAATTTTTGGTGTCAAAAAATTGAGTCGTGACATGACTACTGGTTTAAGATGAGGAGAGTTTGTTTTACGGCTGTCGAGCCCATAATCATGGGCAACCACAAGAATTGGGAGCTTATAAGTTTCTTTAGAGATGGTGATACTCAACTCTTGCTTACACGCATAATATTGTGCTTCAATCATGTCCAACAGCAACTTGGGAAGCAATAATATTGTTCAAAGGGAACTTTTCAGTGGACAAAATTGAGATACTGATCAAAGGCTCAATAGTTTGAAGCTAGAACGATGCGTGGTAGACATGCATTTGCATCTATCTTGAGATCTAGTTTCCTCTTTCTTTAGCGCAGATAGAACGTCGAAACCACCATTTGAAAGCAAGAACCACGCGGGGAGTTAGGTCGTTTTCCATTTCACACCCAGTTTGCTAGCTTATCGATTTGTCTCAGCAATTCTTTCATCCACCACTTAATTTCTTTCTCAATGTTGCATGTGAAAACCAAGTTCAGTTTTGTCTCACACCATGATCAGTATCGATTATCAAAATGGTCGTCTGGTTGATCACAAGATCACGCGGTCTCTGCGTCTCTGGATCAGTACCACTCGCGATCGATCGACTCATCGACCTTCATGCCGCTTCAACTTGGTGACATTTCGAAAACACCCACAGCCAAAGTGAACAGGGACGATCAGAATGATACTTGTGAGATTTCTGTTAATAGGGGAAAATTAAGCTATGTTACTTTAATCTTTCACTCTACGTATAGTTGGAGAGTGATGGATGCATTTCTTTCAATTTTGAATGCCAACTTGGAGTTGCTGCACTTTCGAGAAGATCATCGCTCCCGCTTTGCATCTATGGATCCTTTCCTTGTTAATTTACGATCGAAACTATTTTTGTTAAGGCTCTCAAGCAACCCTCCGATCCGGAGCAGAGCCACACTTGATCGTGCCCACCTTAGATTCTAAGGAGCCGTTCGGCACTACAGTTCAACGAGATTCATCCATGTTACATGGTTTCAGAAATTTTTGTCCATGAAACACAAATTTTCAATTGACCTTAGGGAAAGACATGGTTCTAGGGAAAGACATGGTTCTGGTGCCACTGATCTATATAATTAGGCCCAAATCTATCCAAATCCAATCATTAAAAACAAAGTTTTAGAATGGGCTCCCTAGATAGACCCATACGCTCCACTAAGGGGTCGTTTACTCTAAAGCTCAGAACTGATTTTTGAAAGACTAAAACTAGGTATACGTGAATTTAGAGAATACCTACAAAGCGTTTCATTTACCAAAATCCCTAAAAGCTCGAAAAAGTGGGTACCTCATGTAGATCACGGATGCTCCTTCTTTACGTGGTCACCTTTAGATTTGAACGGGCAATTATTAAACTTAGTATTCTTTGAACACATTTTATACCAATTGGTTGAATTTGTATGCCCCACGCTGGAATAGATTGACCTTCTAAGTGGACCGGGTCCTCTACATGGAGGTGATCCGATCCAAGATGAAAAGTTACTCAATAAGAAAAGGCAGCACTCCCTCTTGCTTGCAGTTTATTTTATTCATTCAATTTGGACGGAAGGAAAAAGTTGGGTGATGGAAGGACCTCAGCTTGACACACTTCACAGTCCATAACATTTCCATAATTCCATTCGCTAGTTAGTTCACTTGGATATAATGAGTTTTAAGCCTAGGCAGACCTCAGATCACCTAGGCCCATTAAGGAGATCTCGACTGGTCGCTGGACTCATAGGTCGAACTCTCTTGACATCCAAGAGAGCATGAGTTGAACCAATACCATCATCTCGTGGTGTGCACTGTACAGGGTTTTTGTTTTTGAGTAACCACCACGCCTCCCTCAGCTTTAACATTCCGTGTGGCATTTACTTTGCGGGTGCCAATGAAACTGCCACTTACCTACCTGGTGTGGTTTTATTAAACGTCTCAAAATCTTTATGCATTGAGTTCACAATCGAGGGCTTCTCATAAAAAAATTAGTCTCGCATTTGGTTGGACGAGGCTCTGTTTCTTTCTTTCAGAACAGTCGGAATGGAGGTTGTAAGCCATCGTCGCTCTACAATTGTCTTGCCACCACCAGCGGCGCTACAACAAATTTGGGCTTCGACGACACCGCTGTGCCTGCAGCGCCACTGGTTGAAGACGAAGCTTCTATGCCTCTGCTTTCAATGACGCAACAAATCCCAATCGCATTAGTATTCTACTTTTACTGACGCTTCTCGACATCAGGCCCTCGCTCCGTCGGTTACTTGCTCGATGATGCACAATATCTGATCCATTCGTTCCACTTGGGTTTGAAACCGGTGTTTGTTAGTATTTGACGACTTGTTTCCAGGTTTGGACTCAACTGACGAGTCTAGGATTGCGAAAGCCATGGGATCCAAAATCAAGTCAACGCGGCAGCTTTTCTTTTGGTTTTGGACAACCAAGTTGCGTTTACATTAGAAACTCTGACTTGGTGACACCCACCCTCTCTCTCACTCGTTTTGCTTAATTGTCGTCTTTCTCTCTCGGAAGGATTGATTATTACCTGTAGACTGTACATGGAAACCGTGTGAAGAACCAAGATGCGGAACATGTAAACATTAAAGGAAAAGCATTCTCGCTGTTCCCTTGTGTCGTGGAATCAGCTTGGCTGGGTTGTATGAAAAGATAGAACACCAGTAGCGGCCTTTTGGACGAAAAAGTGAGATCAACTGCAAAGTTGCAAACGAACAGTGTCCCCGAAGCCAATATAAAGGACGAGAGGCCGTGACAATCTTCGTTATCAAAGTGAAAGCCGAACAAAGCAACCACGTGCAGCCCAATATACAAAAAGTATCTTGCAAAAGCCCCTTGAACTTTTCGGTGAATACAACCAGTTAATTTCTGTGATTTGTTTAAACTTTCTTCATGGAAGAAATGCCCTACAATCATCCGGCGGTTGAAAGTGTTTTCCTTCTTTTGCGACAAGTCGAGCAGCCTTTTATGTCAATATCTCGATAAAGCAAACACATTATGTGGTTGCGTTGATGAAGTTTCCTTTGAATCGCCAAAAGACCGGCTGCAAAAGGTCTGTCGTCAGATCCGCATCCGATCCAAGTTTCAAATCCTAAGCACTACCTCGGGACACACAAAAGTTAGGCCAAAAAGATTAGATCCAGTAAGATTTTAGAAATGGACTCTCCCATAATTTTGGGTTACCATCTGATTTGTACATCAAGAAGCATGTCCTAATTTATATTTTTCCGACATGAAAACCACGTTAGCTGGCCACCGGATGACTGGAAAATGGATTCGAGTTTCAAGAACATCACGTAAGCAAATATAATTGACCAGTCTTTTCCAATTTGTAATTTTGTATGGTTTTCAAGCTAACATGCTTGCCAAATAGGGACGTAAATCTTTCGGAAAAGGAGAAAGCTAAAGATTTAAAAGTGGGGTCCGAATCCAATTCGACACGATAAGAGTTACTGCAACTTCTTAGCCTTTTAGGCGTCCGTGTTTATTCCGTTAAAAAGGAAAAAGGCTCGCTCCCAGCTTTCGAGAACAGCGAAAAGAAAAAACGCGGATTAAAGTTTTTGGCAGTAAATAGAAAACACGCAAAGATTTCGCTACTGTCAAAAAAAAGAAAAATGACGGATGCTTTTCAGGTCACTTCCCAACTTTCAATCTAGCATTGAGTTGAGTTTCACATATGTTACTGTTCTTCTACGGTATCAGCTTTCAAGGGGCATAAAATGGTTGGCAGATGTGAAAGTCCAATCTTTGGTTTCATTTCTGTGAGAGTTACTCCTAGACAGCAAACTATAGAGGTGCGCACACTCCAATAATAGATCTGTATACCGCTTCTGTATGGGTTTCAAAGCAATCCTGAACCATATAAACAAGCAAAAAATTGTAGAAATTTGGCCCTCAAGGCATCAACTCACATCCTAAAATCTAGTGGTCGAGTCTTGACCACAATTAAAAAGGGAAAATGATCAGCTTACCTCCAGTTTGAAATCACAAATCTCGACTGACGGAGATGTGCATGACACCAATGCTCCAAAAGTTTTAGCTGCCGGATTTCTTACCACTGAAGCTTTGTCTTTGTGAACAAGTTTCGGAAGAAAAAATGTTAAGATACTGTGTTCCAAACTTTTCTCCTTTTTTAGATAAACTAGATGATAAGGCTCTAATAAAAAGGTTTGTTTTATTGACAGCAAAAGGTTCGGTTTGGGAGCCTTTTCTCCTTTTTCCTTCCTCATAGCGCATAGGAACCCAATGTTAAATTCTGCAGTCAACTGAAAATTATTGGATGCTCCCGTCTTTTCCCTTGACTACAGCACGCCAACAGACAATATGGTGGACTAAAGTCGGGGTCTTTTACTCCTTGCCGGTCCATGAATCACATCTAAGTGAAAGAGTGGTAGAGAAGTCCACCCATTCAGACTGCAATCTCTCTTCATCTGGTGGAACACTGAAGCTAGGGACCCAATCGTTTCAGTTTTACAGATCTGTCAAGTTCCAGGAATCGCAACAAGAGGTTGGTCATTGGTGTCTCTCTTTCCGTTTCCCATAAGCATGAAAGTTGTTCTTGTTTTCGTAGTGGGGATGGGTGAAAAATGATAAAAAGCTTATACCGTGGGCATGTGTAACAAGTATCTGCTTCAATCGTGTCCACATCATTTTTTGTCTCATCAGCAAGTGACGTTGTTCTGTCACCGTGTTTGTCGTTCTGTGAAGACTCCAAGTCTCTGGCCAATCTGTAGAAGCAAAACTCTTCTATTTCCATTGTCTAGCTTAAATGGTCGTCTTGTTTTGCATCGTTTCATCTTGAATTTGACCGAGCGCCTAATGATGTCGGCAGAATATGCAGTATGTGCATTTTCTTTTCCTTAGATTCAGTCATTTTTCTTCAATAAGTGTAGCCAATTGCTTGACGGAAGTTTGTTACGACTCACATTTAGGCGGATAGAATTTAGGGATCAGTTTCATGGCTATAAATGCTACCAACCTCTGTTTTCACTGCTTTGCTGTAGAGGTTTGGGATCCGTCTTTGTTATAACTTCGTTTGCTTGCTTATTATACGGTTGTTGAAGAATTTATAGTTCGGTTTGGGTTTGCAGTGACTCTCTGAATAGAGGTTGGTGGTCGCTCCTGGTTCCGGCATTTACAGAAGGAGGTTGATTAAATTCTTCAGGTAACTGAAAGGGAATTTTAGCTGCTATTCCTTCAGATACTTTTGCATCATCTTATTGTCAATCTTGTCTTAAATCAACTTTAGTACCGGATAGTACATACATATATCGTATTTTACGTTGAATAGGATCCATTCAGGATTCATTCAGCACGCCGTTCACGATGGCATGGAAATGATGCCTGGATTGTGGAGGGATACAAGAGCTGGCTGGTCTTCAAGGCAAAAGCCCACGGTCCTGTCTGCCCGGGAGTTTTCTTTCCTTCTGTTTTTTTTTTTTTCCCATCTGACTTTTAAGTTTTTGCTGGGACACGTTGGGTGATCAGGCTGTTTTGTAGCAGAACGGTTTTTATAGCCCTGAAACAGTCAATCAAAATGATTAGAACTGGTAAAAATCGCTCTTCCTAGCAAGCACAAACAAGATATTGAAAATCACTATCCCTTGCATGCATATGGGAATCACGATTCCCCGTACCATAGGACACAATTCCATTGCTCAGGGTTCTGGTTCCATAATATGTAAATCCTGCCCTTGTTACATGACAATTCTGAACTGCACAGCCCAGAAATGGTCTCCCTAGTCATATGCTCTAATGTTTCTCATCGCCGACTCTAATACCACCGATTTTTAGGTCAATCGCAGAAGGAAGTAACTGTACGGAACTTCCAGTTAAGCGGATATGGCAGAAAACGATATATACACAGGAGATGGAACTGTAGATATGAAAGGCAACCGTGCCGTGAAAAGCAAAACAGGAACTTGGAAAACTTGCCCCTTCATATTAGGTACAATTTTTGAAAGCTTATTTTTTGCAAAAAAGTGTTGCGGTTTCCTGTATAGTATTGTGATTTGTGTGGCCATTTTACAGGAAATGAATGCTGTGAAAGATTGGCATACTATGGGATGAGCACCAATCTGGTGAACTATTTGATCAATCGTCTTAACCAGGGAAGTGCTCAGGCAGCCAATAATGTCACGAACTGGTCGGGAACATGCTACATAACTACACTGATTGGAGCCTTTTTAGCTGATGCATATTTGGGGCGATTTTGGGTTATTGCTATTTTCTCTTCCATCTATGTTTCGGTAAGGTTCATTTACATGCTATGGCGTTCCTGTGTTTTATTGAAGACATGAATCAATGCATTACATTCATATGCACTTGTTTGAAGAAACTGAAAGAAAAGCTAGTTTGGTTGCAGGGAATGACATTGTTGACTTTATCTGCATCAGTAAATGGTTTAAAACCTGAATGTCACAGAGGCACATGCCATGCAAAAGAAGAAAACGTGGCAGTCTTCTTTGTGGCTCTTTATCTAATTGCTCTAGGGACTGGTGGAATCAAGCCCTGCGTCTCGTCATTTGGTGCAGACCAGTTTGATGAAACTGATGAAAAAGAAAAAAAATGGAAAAGCTCCTTCTTCAATTGGTTCTACTTTTCAATCAATATTGGCGCTCTCATCGCCTCATCTGTGTTGGTCTACATCCAGGAGCATGTGGGATGGGGCTGGGGTTTTGGAATTCCGGCCGTTTTAATGGCAGTTGCTATTGTTTCTTTCTTTTCTGGCTCAAGATTGTATCGGAATCAAAAACCCGGAGGTAGCCCCTTGACACGTATTGCTCAGGTCCTGGTCGCATCATTGAGGAAGTACAATTTGAAGTTACCTTCTGATAAGTCTCTGTTATATGACACTGAAGATGCCGAATCTGGAATTCAAGGGAGCAGAAAGCTTGATCATACAAAACAATTTGGGTACGTCCACTAATTTTCATGTCCAATGGTGTTTAGATCAGATTTTGCAGCTTAAATCGCCAAATCTGTATAGCCTATTTGTACTTCTTGCTTTACTATTTGCTTTAGTCCTCCCTGTCTGCAACTTTTAGAATTTAAAAATCCTCTTCGTGAACATATGCCCTTGGTAGCTGTCTACATTAACAAAAAGGTACTCCTTCAGTGTGCATATTTGTTTATTTTATATGCTAGGGAGTTCTTCGTGTTCAAACTATGTTATGCTTGATTACTAAAGTGTCGACCGTCCGTCTGTTAATTTTTTCCTTTCCCCCCCTAGAGTATTGGACGAAGGTAGGAAAAAAGGGACAGGGAAGATGAACACAGAAGAGGCTAATTATCAGAAGGCAATTTTTCACGAGGATACTGCATGTTCACTTATAGATAGTTGTTAGCATGATGTATGCTGCTGGTTTGATTCATTATCGCCAATCATAGCCGGAAGCGTGCTGAGCATGGATTTGTTGTTATTCAAAGTTTACAACATTACAAAAATCTATGCAGGTTTTTTGACAAGGCAGCTGTTCAGACAGAACATGATCAGGTGAAAGGCATCCATAACCCATGGAAACTTTGCACGGTGACACAGGTAGAGGAGCTGAAGT
>JAANDH010000976.1:0-40125 GCA_011799765.1 Nymphaea thermarum
CACATAATGCAATTTGTATATGTGACATTTCATCGGAGTGCATTACTACTAAGTGGGAACTTCAATTGAAGCTGTTTTCTGTCGCTGCTGATAATTGTTCAACAAATGATAGTACAATAAGTTTATTGAGAATGACCATAGAAAGAAAAAATAAATATATCATTTCCATTGAGAGGGGAGTACTTTCATGTTCGATGTGGTGCACATATCATAAATATGATAGTTAAAGATGGTATGAATGATATGGATGATACAATTTCAAAAATTCGTGATAGTGTCAAATATGCAAGGGGATCACCGAAACAACTACATGGTTTCAAAGAATGTGTAAAGGCAATGAGTTTGGATGAGAAAAAATGTTTAAACTATGATGTTCCTACTCGATGGAATTCTACATTTATAATGTTGAGAGATGCATTATTATTCAAAGATTTATTTCAACATTTGGCATCGTGTGATCCTAATTATATATGTTTGCCTTATGAGGATGAGTGGTCTCATTCATCTGATTTATGTCGGTTCTTAAAGGTCGTCTACGATGCAACAAATCTATTCTCTACCACCAAGCAAGTAACAACTAATCTTGTTTTTGAAGAAATCGTATCAATTTATCATCCTAGAATTTTTTATTTGCTTTCATATGTCTTCCACCAAGATAATATGTTGAACTCTATAATAGGTGTAATTTCTTTCATTAGATCAATCAAATATTTGTCTAGATCTGTGTGAACCACTACAGGAGATACGGAGTTGACATATGCTTTAAACTCATATCTAGACACACTTTTATACTCTTCTGTTGCAATGATGGTACTAGTGGATAAATTGGTCCTTTGCATATTACACGTGTCAGTATCATACATATTTTTGTACGTAGCATACAATTCATGAAGAGTGCTCTCTATAATTTCGTATTTCACTATTGTATCGGGTTTATCTAAATTGCCAAGCAAATACTTCAAGTATGACAACTTGAACCTAGGATCCAAAACAACTGCAATTGCAAAGAGAATATTGTAGCCCTTAAAGTATTTGTTAAACTTTTATTGCATTTTGCATGCCAATGCCCTTATATGTTCATTTGATGTTCCATGATGCATATACGAGATGTGGTAGCTATTCTTGTATCTACAGTTGCTTCAGAATTTGCATTCAGTATATCAGGAAGAATTCTTAATGATTATCGATGTTCAACTACTCCTGAAAATGTTGAATCGTTAATCTGCACACAAAGTTGGATTTGTGATGCAAACAACTTGTGTGAATGGTAAGATGTTCATGCTTCATACTTTATACATATTAACATAATAGTGTGCTTAAATTAATGTGTCTTTGTTATAGTTCTGATGATGCAGAGCATCATTTTGGCTAGGAATGTTAATCGAGTGCATGACAAGCATGGTAATTTATTTTAATTAATGCTTTGTATTCTATGCTGACAAGCACATGTTAATTTTTATTAACATGTTTTTTTCATATTAAATTGCAGATGGACATTTCCAAATGATTGCATGGAATGCTGCCTTGAAGTTATTGTATATGATATAAGAGGTTGGAGAGAGTTTGCAACTATCCTTTAGCACAGTGAACTTGTTAAACTGAAACAAAAACCTTTCTTTTGTTTGAGGCTGGGTTCTTAGGTAACCATGAGTTGTTTCAGATGTCCAACCGTATTGAGTGTGTTTCAGTACACAGAATTTGAAGATGTCACAGCATGCGCATTGGGTTGTGGAACATGTCCTTCTATCCTCCTTCCTTTTCAAAGTTCCTTGATATGCTCTACTGCCAATGTAGCGGGCGTAACTTTGAGTCTTTGAACTTCTCTGAGATTTCAAGTGTAAAGGAATTAAGTTTTCCTGTACAGGTCATGACCTTGAGAACATGAATGGCTGAACCATGTCTGTGACCTGCAGACCATGCCTAGTGTTATGTCTTCTCTTTCTCTTGCAAATTGTAGAATTACTCATTTTGGTCATGAATTTTTTTTTTATGTATATGCACCACATTCCATTGTTAACTTACACATTCATGTGGTCTCTCAAACACATCGAGGAATGCTGAAATTGTAAACCAGTTTACATATCTACATTGCATCCATTGAAGTAGTAGTAGGATGTTAATTTAACTTCATTATGATGGAACAATTGCTACATTCAGAGTCCGTGGTTGAAATTATTTGGAAACTGCTATGTCCTATATTTCGTAGTTCAGTGGACTAAGTCATTGAACTCTTAAGCTAGCAACATTGCTTTCTAACGGATGATTGCTTATTGAATTGAGAAATAATTTGCTTATATTGTTGCTGGATATTTGCTGGTTTTCAAAACACGTGCTATTTAAGCTAGCAACATTTAGGCCTGGGCACCGGGCCGGGCCGCCGTCGGGTACTCGGCCCGGTCCGGGCCCGGGTTCGGGCCCGAGATTTATCATTCGGGCGGCCCGCCATTGTGCCCGGCCCGATAGCATAACGGGCCGGGTTCGGATTATCAGTTGGGCCCGTTGGGACCCGTTCGACCCGTTAACGGGTGATCAACTATTCCACATTCAATCGACGCCCGAAAAGTAAAAACGATTTGTTAGGGTTTTACTGTTCACTTGGTTGGAAAGAGAGAGAGCCGAGAGTCCGAGACTGTGAGACACCATCGCCACACTGCCGTCTGCCGCCGGTCCGCCACAGCTACCGTCGACTTCCGGTCACCGTCGACCTCCAGTCCACCAGACCACCACCCAGTTTGTTTGCCTCCTCCGTGGCTCAGCCGCTCAACCACAGCAGCGCCCGACACTACGAGGTGAGTGAGATATCATTAGTCTTCTGCTTTCCTTTTCTTCTCTGCTCACGTTCAGACGGGTTTTCTTATAGAATTAGAATATGTGATTGTTAATTAGAATATGTGATTGTTCCTTAAATTGTTTGTGGGATTCAAAATACCTGCAGACTGGTTTTCTTATAGAATATGTGATTGTGATATCTGATCATGGTTATTCTTGAATATAAATATTATTTCTTATTTTTATTTCAGATTCTTGAGTTGATTTTGGCAGGTTCAGAGTAATGGTTACTTTTCAATATAAGCATTGATCAATTTTGTCACATCTAAAGAGAACGGTTCTCGGGCCAGGCCCGGCCCGGCCCGGCCCGTCCGACCCGGATAGCAAACCGGGCCGGGCCTCGGGCTGGGAAGGCGAGGCCCGGTAACCGGCCCGGCCCGTTAGTAAACGGGCCGGGTAACGGGCCAGTCAGTTCTGGCCCGTTTTATTAATGACTAATCCAAACCGGGCCGGGCCCGCCCGGCCCGATGCCCAGGCCTAGCAACATTGCTTTCCCAGTCCGCCAGTTACTGGTCCTCGGGCATGGTCGACCAGGTCCAGTACCGAGCTGGTCAATAATCGAGCCGCGCCTGGGCCTAGATGAGGATTTCCTTCTCCTTCCGCAAACCGAGAGGGAGACAGGGCAAGAGAGAGATAAATAGAGCATGCGATATTGCCGCCGGATTTCTAGCCCGTCGTTCATGTACGGGTGTTCGGTGTTCCGTTTACAGGTGTCTCTACTTTAGCCTCCTGAAGAGAACCCAGAACCAGTTTTTCCAAATTACAATTTTGTCACTGAAAGTTTTCATCGGAGAAGACGGGTTCATGTGAAAACATCGGTTCTTCTTATAGCACGTGTCCATCGCCAGCATCTTGAGCCAGACACGTACTTGCGGTGGAAATTTTTCTCGGATATTTACAGCGAAGCCACCTTAGGTGTGTTGGGTAAGTCTGTTCCAAATCTTGAACAAATTTCATTGTTTCTCCTTTTGTGTCTTTTACATTGAAAAAATAAAATAAAATTTTGACAGTTCTAACATCAAAGTATGAGCTCGATTATAGAGACCACAGACTTATAATGGATTGCATATGAAGTTGTAAGTTGCAAGAATATTATAGGCTGGTTGGCTTAGGGTTTGGTGAGGGGAGTAAACGGGAGAGGGTCTGTGACAGTTACATGTATGAATGAGGCTGGTTTCTTAGCTTTTCACCACTCGCCAAAAGAAGGGTTGGGTGAGTGGAAGCCACCCGAAGTCTTCTAGTCTGCTTGGTGTTTAATTGGAGTGTTACATTATCATATTTTGCATTTTAGAGGGATAGGAGCTCTAACTGCACATGGTAGTCATACAATAAAACCTGTGAGGCTAGTTATATAAGCCCAGCATTACACGGTGTAGGGACTGATCTTCCGATTACCCTAGCTTGAGCCTCATAGAAGCAAACCAGGCTAATCTCTTTGATTCAGTTTCTCTTTCTTTTCTTTTCTTCCTCTCTTTAGTTGCTGCTGCTACCTGCCGTTCATGCACACACCTTGGAGCCTCTGGTGATTTTGCAGAGGAAACAAACAAGGTTGCAGGCGTCTTCCAGCTGCAAGAACTCCAACATTAGTGTCAGAGTAAGGTTGTTGAATCTGAAAAAAAAAAAAAACAAAAGCAGCAAACCTACAAGTTCAATTTCGCTTTTGTGATGCCTGTATTGATCTTTCTATGTGCACATATGTACGTCTCAGACTTCTTTAGTATGCTATCTTAATAAACATCATAGAGACTCGGTGCTTCAAATAGGGCCCGATTGAGGAAGAGGCGTATACACATGATTCTTATTACAAATGCCTCTGTTATTGCCTTACATGTGCATGCCGTCTAGGCATTATTCACAATAACAGACTGTCTAGATCACGCCAAAGTGTATAAACATATTACCCTCTGTTTTACAATATTCTAGCATGCTAAAAATCTTACATTTATTTATAATCTCTCTGCCTGTACATCACGGTTCCGAATTAATAATGAAAAAAAAGGAGAAACGAGAAATTTGTTTTAAGGTGGCATGTTATTATATACATCACAAATAGCAAAATCCATATGCATCTATTCTGGTATTGCACATATAAATTTTCTGTCGTGTTCGTATAGTAAAACAGAAAGGTAGAACAAGGTTCTGCCTCTTATTTTTCATGTATGAGGACCTTTCTGCTTCATAGCCTAAAAGAAATTTTATGTGCATATGTTTGTTAGAAAATTCTTTATGCTTCCATCTTATGGACTGTGCATGTGAAATCTAGAAAAAAAAAATCATTGAACTAAGTATTAGCCTGTTTCTATTCATTGTTTGCATTTTGCATGATTAACTATAGAAATTGTTTAGATGAATCCTACATTATTAGTTCTGTGACTTATTATGACAGATGAAATGTAGCATGCTTAGTGGATTAGATAAAAGACTATATATATGAAAAAAAAGGGGCGATACAAGATCACCAAATAAACCATGAAATAACAATGAGAGTGAAACATATATATGTGCTTCCAAGAACCTCCAGGAAAAATCTCTGCACTGTTTGGACATTGGAACATATTCCCATCTGATGATGGGAAGAAATAAAAGGAGAATTAAAAAAAAAAACATGAAAGTCGGAATGAGTATGTTGGACATAGCACAATATTGAGGCATTCACTTTGGTTATCGACGGCTGTTTGCAGAAATTAATATACTATTAATTTCTGCCGAAATTAATATACTATAAAGAATAAAGAACACCAAGGCTGTTTGTTCTACCGGGTGTGGTTGGAGAAGGTACCGTTGTTTTTTTGCTTCTGACGTTGCCGTAGAATCCGCAGCTGCCTCTTTTTCGGCAGACTCACAACAACCTTCGGTCGCTGCTGACGGTGCTGCCGAACCTTCACATCTAGCCGGCTCTCTGCGCCGCGAAGCCCTGTATCACTGTTACCTTTCAGGCGGACTCGAGACTACTCGATTGTTGCTCCCTCCGCCCCGCTGCATCCATTCTTTCAGGTCGCCGAGACTCGCCGGAAGGGCCTCCAAATAGAACGTTTCAAATTTTTTATATATATTAAACTAAAATGTTTTAAACTTACACAACAAAGCCCATGTTAGCCTACCCGCTTCCCACCGCCCCTTCTCACCGGATAGCAGGTCATCGGTTCTCGCCGGAGGCAACTCTGGTCGTCTTCCCTGCGGTGACCGTTCGAGAGAAAGAAGAGAGGAAAGATGGTGAAAAATGAGAAAAGACTCGCAAAGATGCACATCGTGAGCCCTGGGACCTCCTTGTTTCCTCTCTTCTGGTGATTTGTCGACGCTCACCGGTCGCCGGTTGCCGTAAACAACCACTGCTACAGAAAGGAAACCATAGCAGAGAAAGAAGAGAAAGGTCGAGATGAGAGGAGAGTGAAAGCGATGAATAAAAAAAGAACAAAGATCAAGAAAAGAGGTATTTATCCCACAACTTTAAAAATCATATCGACACCCCAACAATTTTTATAGTCTTCGTGAACATGGTTAAAGTTTTGTAAGTTTTAACTCAGGACACTTTACTTATAGAAAATCGTTAAAAGTGGTTAAAAAATAGCACGGCATTTCCGAAAAGTTGTTTCCAACTAAATTCAAGTACATGGCTCCCTATTAGAAATCGATTCCACGTGCATGTTTTGAAACTACGTAAACAGGCTTATAGAGAATGTTTCAGCCTCAATCTTTAGTTGGGTGAAAACCACATATAGAGATTGTACATAAGGGGGATCAATGCTAGAAAATACTGGTGGTATAAACTTTGTATTTCTGTTTGTGGCGCTAACTAAAATCATATCTAGATCTGGATATTATGTTAAATCATGGTCTTATCGTATTTGAACTTGGATCCTTTTTCTTGTTTAAATACATATTGATACTATAGTGGACATCATTGTGTTTGGATCTAGATTAGTATGACCTGGATCCATATTGGTATGATATGAATCCATATAACTAGTTGGAATTTCGCTTTGGATCTAATCGTTACTTGAGATCCACGTTTATATTCAGTTTGGTTCATGACGTATTCAGATCTGAATTTGTTTGGATATTGGTTAAAAATCCATATCCTATTTATATTGGTTCAACTATATGTAATCATGTTTGCTTTTTGAATATTTGTTGCACTTTTGGTTACATGGTCCATGCTGATACTAGATATGACCTGAATTTTTTATATCCATTTAGCTATTGAATTTGGATCTCATTGTAAACATTATACTCTTTTGGAGCATGATCTGATTTAATTTGTTAGACCTTTTGTTTAAGATCTATATCCTGCTTATATTGGATCTGAATATATTGTCATTGATTTTTGGATCTAATGATTTTATCAGATTCTAAAAATTGTGTTGTATATATTTAATGTAAGTACCACTCGAGTGCTAAAGGATGAATTCCCTTTGTTCCTTATGAAAGAATATTATCTGAACAAAGACTAAAGAAGACTATATTATGTTCATCCTAGTTTTAAAGGAGTAGTTAAGGATGAAAGGAACTATTATATTATTGTATGTGGGTTATGCTAAGAGGTGTAACGCAACAATCTTAGACAATGGGAGATTCAACCTATGATAGGCTTGTCACATGATAGATTCGTATCTATAAGTTCATTTGGATATTGGTTAAAATCCATATCTTGTTTGTATTGGACCCAATGTATGTTATCAAGTTTGCTTTTTGGATCTAGTAATATTGTGATATCTATTATCTTTCTGGATCCAAATCATTCTGCATGGCTATTGGACTAGGTTTTCTTTTGCCTTTTTTGAGAATGAATTTGTTTTTAGCACTTGCGAAAGAGGTGTACTATAACACTCTTGATCTGAAATCCATACTAGTATGAATGCTTTTATTCAAAGACTTGTAGCACTAAAGTGCTAGCAGATGAAAAATTTTATTTGCGCATAAAAGTGATGGATTAGTATGGATCTAGATCACATCATCTCAAAGGTAAAGGAAATTTTTGTTTCACCTTTTCTAAGAATTGGGCTTTTATTTGGATCCAAACATGGTTGTTGAATCATATTGTATAATATTTCAATATGGATCATTAGTGTCTAATCCACATTAGTCGTATTGCGGATATTTTGTGTTTGGATCAATGTTAATGTCATATGAATCATTATATTCATGTAGCGTTGAGGATTTGATCTATTTATTGGTTAAGATCTACCATACATACAACTTTGATTCAGATTTGAATTTATTTGGATATATGATT
This sequence comes from Nymphaea thermarum, assembly GCA_011799765.1. NCBI lineage: Eukaryota > Viridiplantae > Streptophyta > Magnoliopsida > Nymphaeales > Nymphaeaceae > Nymphaea > Nymphaea thermarum. Next base: position 8,063 of record JAANDH010000976.1, read on the forward strand.
AAACCCATATCTTGTTTGTATTAGATCCAAACATATCATGTTATTTGTTTACTTGTGGATCAAATTATGCTAGTATGCTCTAACCAAAATTTTTCTTGGAGAATGAATTTGATTTCATTATTTCTCATGCGGTTGAAGGTAAAGCTCTTGAAAACAATGAGATCCCTACTAACTAGATTCATGTCAATATCTTTGGAGATCTATATTGCATGTCAAAATGCAAATCTAATCTAGAAGTTGAAGAATATTTTTGCAAATGCATATGTATTAGGTACCCAAAGTTCCTTCAACAAGACTATGCTTGAAAATGCATATGTATTTGGCACAAGAAGGGTTTGTGATGTTTTCTAATAATGATCAAATTTCATTTGTTTGATATTCTAATAAGCGATCAGGCTGAATCTTATTAATGAATTCAATGATTATCTTGTAGATCAATTTATGGATTAGTTAAGGAAATGACCAATTGAGTCCAATTCCTCTGTTCTTCTGACATTGATAATTTTCACAAAAGTTTAAAGCCCATTAGCTATATTTGAATTGCTCTTGCATACATTTATTGGTGGAGCTACGTGTTGACCTTGATGAAATTCCTCCGTTCTTCTGACATTGATAATTTTCACAAAAGTTTAAAGCTCATTAGCTATATTTGAATTGCTCTTGCATACATTTATTGGTGGAGCTACGTGTTGACCTTGATGAAATAAATGGAAAGACTATCATGTCAGTAAACAATAAAGTTGCTTGTGACAACCTGGACATTAACCGTTAGTTATGAAAACTACGCAGTGAGTTAACTATTGATAAAGAAAGGACAAGATGAAAACTCGCTGTACAGTTTAAAATAGTAATTGAGATCATTAGTTTACATAAAGTCAAAATAAAGATTGAGAATGTTGCCAATTCGATTAGATGATGATGTAAATGTTTGAAAAGTGCGAGCCTAATTGAATATTTCAGTTATATGATTACGCCGTTGTAACTGTTAAGCAAGTTACTTTGTGTAAGAATGATGCCTTGTTGAATGACAAAAAGGGGTAAATAGACCCTTTAAATAGACTGTTTTTGTTGCATTTATTTTTGTGCACAAAATTAGAAATCAACAAAGTGTCCAGGATAATTTCATTGTTGAACAAGAAGATAATATTCAAGTAAGTTTCAAATTTTTATGTGATTGTTAGCATATTTAACAAAAGAATTCTTGATGATTTATTTGTAAAGCTTGTGGTCCACATGGGACTAATTATTTTTTAGCATAATAGACCGAAAACTTTTTTATGGAAAACCTCGTAACTAAAGTTAAATATATTAAATATTTGAGTTATGTTGGAAAACTAATGAATAAAAAACCACATAACTAACTATTGAGAAAACTCACAATAGTGGAAGCAAATTGGTGGCAAAGTGAGAGATGTTGGATAGTGCCATCCCTTCTACTCCTAAGGGTTGGGGGAGGGGCTCACAGTTACAAGATAGTCTTTGCCAACCAGTTTCCCAATTGAAGATTTTCATTAAAAACAAACTTTGAGTTTACATTATCTTTTTCCTGAAATCTTTCACTGTTTCTAACCGCATACTGGGCACATGGGGAAACCTATGAGGCTGGTTATATAAGCCCCACAATTACACGATTTAGGGACTCATCTTCAGATTACCTTTGTTTGAGGCTCATAAAAGCAAACCCGGCTAATCTGTCTGTTTGCTTCAGTTTCTATTTCTCTTATTCTTCTTCCTCTCTTTAGTTGGTGCTATTACCTGCCCTTCGTGCCCACCTTGGAGCCTCCCCTGTTAACTTTGCCTAGGAAGCAAACGAGGTTGCAGGTGTCTTCCGCCTGCATGAACTCCAACATATATTGTTTGTCTTGATTTGGAGCCGTTCCATTAAAGTCACAATATGAAAATTTCCTACGGGATCTCATAGTGGCTACGCTGGTCAGGGGCTCAGACTTTGCTAAAATTTAAATGTAATTAAATAGTTCTTGTACTAAGGAAGTATTGTAAGATGTGGATTAATATTCTCATTTTAGGGCTCCTATGTCAAACGAAAGCTGTTATTGAAATGTATCTTCAAAGGCAGTCTTAAGTAAGCCTGCATCTGGCCCGGCCCGATAGCGAGTTGGGCCCAAGCCGGCCCAACATCCGAAAATTAAGCCCGAGCCCGGCCAGACTTGGAAAACCCGAGCCCGAGCCAGGTTCGATTAAATTTAAAAATATATTTTAATATAAAATAATATATAAATATAATTAATTATAATAAAATATTATAAATATATACATATATATAAGTTAATAGAAAATTTGGAAAGTAAATTTTTAGTCCGAATTGGTCTTATTGAGCCCACCTGGCCCGGCCCGATAACGAGTCAGGCTGGCTCGGGTCCCTTTTTCCTGGCCCGATAGGGCTGGGTACCGGGAACGCTGCTGCGGCCCAGCCTTAGTCTTAAGAGAGGAAATGTCTGCATGGTAATTTAGCGATGTTTATTTTTTGAGAAAGCAAATGACATGCAATTTTTTTTATTCTTTTTTTCTTATACTGAAGTTGAATTTTTTCTCCGATAATAAAAGCTACTATTGAGGCAATATATGGAAAAAATTAAGAGTTTCTCGACAGGNCTATCTGCCACGAAGAGACATTTATCCATAACATTTCTCCACCAGCGACCTGAAATTTCAGGAAAAAATTAGTGCTCCCCATAGCTACATATATATGAACTGCACAATAATGCAGATCATGCATGAACTCGATTGCAGAACGTGCTCAGTAACAGACTTTGCGAACAAGTTAAATAATCATGTTAAACCTGGTCAATAACAAAATATAAACTTACTCAAATAAATATGTTACAAAAGTCAACCTAATAACATGTTATAACCCTTTTCATAAATATGGAAAAACCTACTCTCACAACCTGCATTACGTCTCATTTCTAACAGCATAAAAAATCCCAGACCACAAGAAGTCAAATGCTAGCTACAATTACTTCATCTCACATATTAATTGTTTCAGTAAATTTCATGGATCATGATTCGCACATAACTTGCATATATAATGCACACACTTAATCTTCCGAAAATCTAGCAGCAAATCTTTTCGTAGTTAAGGGAGTTTGCAATTGAATAGTGTTGCTCCATTTGTTAGTGAAATAAATAAACCGTTGGGTTATCCAACCCAACATATAGAACATTCGAAACGTCCAACTTCAGAAATACACTGAAGTCCTACACAGATCAGTGTCTCATTAAATCAACTTCATAAGATGACTTGTGTCTAGTGATTAATAGAAGGGCGGCTTAATTTCAAATTTTCAAGAATGGCACAAAATTTGGGTGTTTTTTTTTTCATTATATTGCCAAACCTTTAGGTGCGGTTCAGCTGAAGGTTTTCCTTCTAACTTATTAGCTTAATTAGTACCATGTCATTTAAGTATAGCAAGAACCTTTAATCTGAAGTTCTAGAGCTTCATAAGTATGAGGCCGCTAGGCTGAAATTTTGTCTACTTTCATAGAAGCCTTATGATCCCTAAATTGTTAACCCCTACAGCTGCATGGAATGTACTTAAAAGGTTTTTGCTAGAGTATATCGACATGGCGACTATGTTAATTATTTTAAAATTCCACGAGCGTGAGTCAATATTGGAGAAAAATTCATGAACATAAATCAGTATCATAGAATAGGGTAGTATAAGCCTAAATCTTTGCATGGGCAGAATCTAGGAAACTAATTGCAACCACAAATTAAAGAGAAAAAAATCATCACGCACGTTCTGCAGGTATTATGATGAAGCAGAGTACCAGAGACTGTAGAATCATATATATATATATATATATATATATATATATATATATATATATATATATATATATATATATATATATATATATATATATATATATATATATATATATATATATATATATATATATATATATATATATATATATATATATATATATATATATATATATATATATATATATATATACCTGGAAATAACGCATACAGGACTATCATTCATTGATAAGAAGATGGGGAGACCATCTCTTAGATGGGTTTCACCGAAAGAATGAATGCAGGAAACCGCCAATAAATAAATTAAGCTAGGACTACACATTACGGAAAATGCTCTAAAATTTGATCACCCCAAATCCAAATTGTAATAACAATCACAAATCCACACGAAATGTGTGAGATAAAATTAACCACATAGACAACAGCAAATTATTCACAATTATAAGGAAATGATAGTTTTATGGTCCATTATGTGTCACAAGGGGACAGTTATCAAAAAGAACAAATGCTCAATTGTCCACGAGTGACCTAAAATTTTTGTTCAAAATAAATTGTTGTTCGCTCTAGCTAAATAGTGAGTGACTGAGTCACAAAACCATCTAATCAGGATTGCAGATGGATGATTGAGAAGAAAGCAATGAGAAAATAGTATAAACTAATATTAGATGATAAAAATGTCCACCTTTTTTTCCTTGTATTTCTCTGCCCATCATGTTGGATCGACTGACCTTGATTAGATGGCTGAGTGATTCTAAAATTACCATTCAAGTATACATATATATATATATATATATATATATATATATATATATATATATATATATATATATATATATATATATATATATATATATATTCTTCTTTCATATATGTATATATTATATATTGGCACATGTGTGCAACATGGCCATTGAATGTCACAAACCAATGATAGAATGAACGAGGAACACCTAGGACATGAAAAGGAAGATCATAATTAAAAAATTGTGAAGTAAATGTGCAAGGCTTCAAAGTACTACTTTCTCTTTTTTTAGATGAACTGCACAATCTGGAGGAAAGAGAGCAAACATAGCGATATGTTCACTCAAGTAGGAAGAATATGCAAATTAGCAACGTAGTAGTACGTTTGACACATAAGTTGTATAGCAGTCACAAGCACATTCATGATATAACGGATGCAATTGAAACCTCCAAAGCTATATTTTTACAGTACACCCTTTCAAAAATGTGTTATCACTACCGAAGTTTTTTACTCACCTAAACATTACATGTAAGTGACTAAGTGCTATGGTTCTTGAAAAGAGGTAGTGCAAATGATCTCAAGAGAGACTAACCATAATAGCATCAATATTTCACGTAACAAAGACATGTCACTATCTTCGATACAATATTCATCACCAATTCAAGACAGAAGGCAAACGCCAGTGGATCTTTCTCTCATAGTGGGATTCATGTTTTCATGAATGTTAACATTGAATTACAGCAACCAAAGAACAGGCAAAAAATGAAATCTTGCCTGTGGCTTTTCGGTGGGTGCTTCTGCTTGCAGTTCAATATTGATCCGACTTCTCATGATTGGCGGATAGTGGGCAGCTTAGGCAGGCATCGACACTATGCACCCTACTCTCGAAAAGGGAACTGTTGGGTCGGGTCCAGCCTCAAGAGAGGACCCGACCCTGTCCGTCACTTAAGTGATGTGCGGGAGATAAAGGGGAGGGCACCCGATGGTGCCCCCCATTCTTTTCTTACGTCTCTCTCTCTTTTAGGGTTTTTCTTTTGGGAAAAGTGAAAGAGAGGGGTGCTCTCTTGTGGCTGCACAGCAAGAGGAGAGAAAGAGAAGAGGAAAGGAGGGAAGGAGAAGAGGAAGGCAAGAAAGAGAAGGTTGCGGGCTCTTGGCTTGAGCAAGATTCGATTCCAACGAGGAAGCCAGACACATCTCCTCCCAATCCACGATTTCCGGATTCCATTGGTGATATTTTCCCATGTTTTCTCATATAGTTTTGATGAGATATTATTGTTTGAGTGTTAGCTTTATGTAGACCCTTGTAGAATAACTTATATAATTGATTATAGTGGACTGAGTTTGGGTCGTATACCCCATGGTTTTTTACTCTCATTGTTTTTGAGGGGTTTTCCACGTTCTTGTGCAGTTTGTGATTGTGTTTACTTTGGTTGGATTGTTTGGTCGTTGATTTCTTGCTTATTGCATGATCGGTTTGGGCTATACTTCGTTGTTGAATAATTATTAGTAGATTCATGCCTATTCACATTTTATCCTAACAAAGTGGTATCAGAGCCAATATGGTATAACAAAATTGATTTCGGTACTAGCCGTATGATTAGTCTAAATGGGACTAATTATAGTCTATGGAAAAATAAGATGAAAGATCTCTTATATGTCAAGGCTATGCACCTCCCAATTTTTTCAAAAGAAAAGCCTAATTTTAAGTATGATGAGGAATGAGAATTTGAACACGAACAAGTTTGTGGTTTCATTCGACAATTTGTGGATGAAAATGTTTATAATCATATCCAAGATGAAAAACATGCATGTAGTTTGTGGGCAAAATTAGAAAATCTTTACGCCTCCAAGACAAGAAGTAGTAAATTATTTCTTCTGAAAAGATTGATGAATTTGAGATTCAGGGAAGGTAGTTCAGTGTCAGATTTTCTAAATGATTTTGAAGGGGTTATTAGTCAGTTATTCAGTATGAGTGTTAAATTTGAAGATGAGATTTTGGGATTATTATTGCTTGTTACTTTGCCTGATTCATGAGAGACATTTATTGCTTCCAACAGTGATCAACACCACCGCAAGTGTTGTAACAAGCATGGAGATGGCCAGAATGTGGTTAAGGCAGACCTCGCTAATTCGCAGATATGGAGCAAATAGTGGCCAGTAGGAATGAGAGGGAAGGAAAGCAACGGTGAGCAAGCACAATATTACAAGCAAAGCGAGACAGAGCCAATCATTGGGCATCTTCTCCACCAAGCACACTGGCACAAGACCAAAAATCCTGTAGACATGAACACTGACGAGATGCATCCCGAGGGACTTGTAACTAGACATAACATGTCGTTTATGCATCTCAATCTGCAATTCATGGTGGGCAAAGAAGCGGAAATAGGGGAGGAGGAGGAACAACAGAAGCGGATAGGCATGTGAGGGAGGGGCTGCGAGGAGGTAGCATGGTCTAGGCCAGCGCCCGATTTGAGGTCATGGGAGGATGTTAAGTACGACATTCTCGGCCTCCATGAAAGATAGCTGAGCATTCGTACTTATCCTTGTTGTATTTAACCAATCGCTCTCAAGAAAAAGAGGGGAAAAAAGGGAAATGTGCCCCAAAATGTGTTTTTTGAGGAGCACCTGTTCAGAAAGCCAGCAATATCCGGTAGCGGAGAGCCAAATCTGGGGACTAGTTTAGACTATGACCCAAATTTATGGAGTAATTTCACAATCCTTCCCTTCGCTTCCGCTTTTCGATTGTGGAGTTACAGACAAGGAAAATAAGAAAACACTATGGCGAAATTCAAAATCATCCAAAAGCATGACGAGAAACCCTAAGATCAAAGGCCAAGGGAAAGGTTAGAAGGCGAAAAAAATTCAAAATGCCGACATTTCAGAAATTTCACCCACTATTTCAAGCTTCGCAGGTACTCTTCATCCTTGAGTTCACAAGATGTACTTATCCCTAATGGAAAGCCTGCTCGGTTATCTTTGATGGAGGCTTAGGGTTTTGTTCGAAAAAGAATTTGAAATAGTGGGTGAAATTCCTGAAATGTTGGCATTTTCACTTTTTTTCACCTTCTTTCCTTTCCCTTGGTCTTTGATCTTGGGGGTTCTCGTCATGCTTTCGAACGATTTTCAATTTCACTGCAGCATTTTCTTCTTTTCCTTGTCTGTAACTCCACAATCGGAAAGCAGGAGCGAAGGAAAGGATTGTGAAATTGCTGCATAAATTTCGGTCATATTCTGAACCACTCCTCATATCTCTGCTGCCCGAGATTGCTGGCTTTCTGAACAGGTTCTCCTCCAAAAACATATTTTGGGGCACATCTCCCTTTTTGGCCCCTCTTTTTCTTGAGAGCGATCAGTTAAATACGATAGGGATAAGTATGACATCTTGGCTTTCTTTCGTGGAGTCCGAGGATGTCGTATTTATTGTCTTCCCATGACCTCGAATTGGGCGCTGGCCCAGACCATCCTACCTCCATGCAGCCCCTCCCTCACATACCCATCCGCTTCCGTTGTTCCACCTCCTCCCCTGTTTCTGCCTCTTTGCCCATGATAAATCCTTCCACTTTGCAGATTGAGACACATCAAGGACATGTTATGTCCAGTTACGAGTCCCTCGGGATGCAGGTTGTCGATGTTCAGGTCTGCGGCATTATTGGTCTTGTGCCAGTGTGCATGGTGGAGAAGCTGCCCGTTGACTGGCTCTGCCTCCCTTTGCTTGCAGTATTGTGCTTGTCGTCGTTGCTCATCATACTAAAAAGTGAAAACACAAAAATAGCGAAGAGCAATGTATAACAACACAAGGAAGGAGAGTTGTACAATGAGTTTTGGAACACATACATGTGGCTTTGAACAAGTACTAAGGTTGAAGAACATGTCTTTGGATGGTCACCAATGTGAAGCAATGAGAGCTTTATAGTACATAATATATGGTACTTTTAGGAAACAATCATTAATGGTAGGTGACCAAATATGAATGGGGGAAAATATGAAAATAAATCTTTTTCTTTCTTTCTTTTGAAATAGAGAAAAATTGTAATTGGATTGTATCATCTTCACTTATTATGACAATCGCTACTATCCATTTTTTAATTTTTTTTTCCAATATTTCATGATTCATGTTAATGAGTGTCAAATTTGATTATCTATGTGGGCAAAGTTTATAAAGATTTTTTTCCCTTCTTTACAAAGCAAAAATTGATTGGTAGGATTGTATATACTAAGAAAAATGTTGTCATATAGTTGGAATACTTGAAAAGCAAAAGGGAAAGATGATAAAATTGAATCCTTGGTGGATATTTTCTTTCTAGTCATGGGTAAGTACCTACCCAAATGGTTGGGCATGACGCCCCGTGCCACCAAGTAGAAAACACATGGTCAATTTAACTAATAAATAACAAAAAACTTCAATAATTGATATGTTTAGACTAAAAGCAAATGTAATGCTACCATGATTGCATTGAAACAAATCAACTTGAAAAATGAGAACTTCTCAATTTGGTAAATGTGTTAAGTCATGCATTTAATTTTCCAAGGGAAATAAAAATGCCCTCCTTTTTGGTTCACAAATAACTTGTATTGGTAAATGCGAGGCCATATGTTCCCTCATAATTCTCCTCACTATAGCGGATATTTATCCTTTTTTAAGTTTTTAAATCTGTCCTTACCTTTTTTTTATCTTGACAAGTTTATTTTTTGAGGTTAAGGCTGTTCAGATGCAGAGCTGTTGGGAGATGGCAACCTTCCTTTTTATTAATAAAAAATGAAAAATAAAATACATCCTTAAAAAAAAAAAAAAAACAAGTGATTGAATACTAGCCCAAAGGTTATGCCAAAGGATCAACAAGAAACTTAAAGACCCCCTTTGCAGGATTTGCAACTCCTAATTATAGTCTTGTTCTTAGCCATATGTAGGGGCAAATACCTCATGCCTTGCCTTTTATAAATTCTGAACTGTTTGTTGCAACCATTGATTCCAACAACTACATTGTAGGGATGTCAAAGGATCAAATTTGAATGGGATAAACTCATAATCATATCTGTTCTTTTGGATATTTGCATGCTCGGATTCGAACTCATAGATAAAGCAAGGCTTTGTTGAGTCACAGTAAGTTGCTGGCTAGTCTCATCATTATCAGCTTACAGCCGTTGATGAATCACCGGGTAAGAAGTAGCGGGAGGCAACCCCTCTAACTCCTGGGAAGAAGACTTTGAGTACAACTTAGCTACTTACAGCAGAGAAAGACTATACTCCACTAAACGAAGGGGATAGAATTTGTGTCCCATATAGAAAGAAACGACCAGTAGGCCTAAGCCATAGTTGAGTGAAGCTTTGATCTGCTAGCCAAGATTTCATGGTGGTAGAGAGAGAGGGAGAGTATCTATACATCCTCGATTGCTTGCCCTGCCCATGGGTTTTGACAAATGGACCAAGTGGACCCAAAGCAATTTTAAGCAGCAGGCTTAGATTGTACACGAGCCATCTTTCACCATTACCGTCCACCACCTGTGTTTTCCTTCTGGCTGTCGGTGAAAGAATCTTTCAATGAAAGACTTGGAGACGCTTGATTTTTTTCCCTGGTGGTGGATGGAATGAAAAACTAGCAGCTCCTTCCCTACATCATCAGATCCCCACTAACTACCATCTCAAAAGAAAAAAACTAGGAAGAAGTTCCAGACTGCCAGTCATTCCCCCACTCTATTCACTTCTTCTCTATTTATGCAAATCTTGAGATTCGAAACCAGTGATTTTGTAAAGCTTTCAGAGGTTTATCAAAGTGGATTAGTGGTTCAACATGCTAGTTCTTCGCTCTTATTACTCTTTGGTTTTCTACTTCTTCTTTGAAGTTTTGTTTTCCATTTTCAATTGTATTGGCAAAACCACAGGTTGCTTCCACCTTTAATTTGTCCTCTTCTTTTCCTGTTTGTGAATCTTTATTTTTGTTCCAAATGGTTAATGATGATTCGACGCAAGGGGTGATGCTGATTGCAACAGTTGGCTTTCATTGACCAAGAAAAAGATTAATTCAACTAGTTGAAATTTCATAGTTACATTAGCAATTTGTCTTAAGATCACTGTAGTTGGTACTTTTGCTTCTGTTTTGTAGTTCCCTCATATGAAGATGACAACTTACTGAAGCTATGTTTCATAAATTATGAGAAAATTAACCTAAGAGAGAAGTCAACCCTTAGCAAGAGTTTTACAGTTGTTTGTGTTTATTAATGTTGCCACAATATTTGAGAGTCAGTAGAGCTTTTGGAATTTCCTTTTGCTTACTTCGTTAATGCTAACATTAACTTAAAAAAAAGCACTTCCTTCTTGACAAATCAATAGTTGGAAGGAAATAAAAAATTGAAGTATGTAGATGGATTTATCAACCATGGCCGCAAAGCCATTCCGCATATAGGCACAATAGACGTTAAACAAATCCACGTCCTAAAGATTACCTTAAAAAACTTTGTTTTAACTTCTTTGCCTCTTCTTGCGGCTTTCATCACAATTCACAATAGCAAGCAAAATTTGACAAAATTCCACTTGCAAGCTTTAGAATTTTGTCAAATGTTGCTTGCTATTGTGAATTGTGATGAAAGCCACAAGAAGAGAGCATAGAAGTTAAAACCATGTTTTTTAAGGTTAATCTTTAGTTATGTGCATTTGTTTAACGTTTCTAGTGTGCCTATACATGAAGTGAATTTGCGGCCATGGTTGACAAATCTATCCACATACTTCAATTTTTCATTTCATTCCAACTATTGATTTGACAAGAAGTGCTCTATTTCAAGTTGATGTTAGGATTAACAAAGTAAGGAAAAGGAAACCCGAAAAGCTCAACTAATTCTTCAAATGTTGTGGCAACACTAATAAAGACAAAATTGTTAATCAAAAGACAAGTTTTACTCTTAGCGAGGGAAAAATTAAGCTGTTTGTGTTTTACAATTGCTAATCTAAAGCAACAGATGAAATGACACAAACGCCCAACATAATTAGAAATCAAATAGGAAAAATGATAGGGAATTTGGCAACTTAAGAGTCCAATGATTGTGTTTGTCATTGTGTTTTAAAATGTTAATCTAAAACAGCATATGAAACAATAAAATCACCCGAAGGTGGAAATCGAACAAAGAAATGAGAGCAAATTTTGCAACTTGTTTCCAGCAATGACTAGACTTCTCATAAACAAGAAGTAACTAAGCTGCTTCAGTGTGTTTTGCAATGTTAATCTAAACATCAGATAAAATAATGCAGTCGTCCCACTGAAAGCAAAAATTGAATAGTTTAAGAAGGTTATTTAATTGGAAAGGAACAAAGCTTAAGCTTGACTCAGCTTAGCTGTATGATCTCTCATCACCAGTTCTAGGTAGTCTGCAGCTGGTGTTGATATCTGCCATTAAGCTTACCTTGGTCTTCAAGCCCATGCTTCCTGCGCCAGTTTTTAGCAAAGAATAAAATACATTTATTTAGCTGAACAATTTCAAATGGACCAACTAAAATGTGGATAGATGTCAATATAGTAAACTTGTACTTGGTGGGTAATCAAGTTTCACATGTCGTGACACTAATGAGATTCATTTTACGTGGAATTAATTTCCCTTATACTTCAGTTACCCTGCTAATGAGACATTTCACTTAAAGTGATTGACTTCTCATACCCACTTCATGAATTCTTTAATTCTTAAAAAAAAAAAGAATTTTTTTTTCAATCACTTATAAAGTAAATTTCCCAATTTTACAAGCAAATTCAATATAGAAATTCATTTTCGAAAAAAATAACATTCTGACATTGGACCAACCTATTTCAAACACCCCCAACCCAACTGATTAATTATTACCCAATTGTTTGAAATAATGAATCAATCTTCAATAACACAACAATCAAACGAAAGCGTATGCCAAGAAAATTAGAAATTTATATTATTTTGAATGGCTCACCATCGCTTTCTTTTGAGTACATATTCTTTGTCGATTTTCTATAGCCAGCATTCTGTCATGTTTTTTACTGTTATAGAACAAAAAAGATTGAATGGAATAATGAACTGTTCATGTACTTCCTTTCTACCTCCCTATATCTCTTTCTATGTAGTTGCAGGCTGCTTCTTGTTTAAGTACAAAGACGACAAAGGAAAGCAGTGGACGGACTAAGAAGATAGTTGAAAGGAAAGAAAAAAAAAAAAAAAAAAAACCTCCCACACTTTGGACAGATTTAAGAAGAAAAGAATACCAGAAAGGAAGTCTATAATTAAAAAGATTGTCTCTCTGATATGGCTTTCTATGTCTATCTGGCTGTGTGATGTCCACTTTTGAAACTCCTCAATTCTGAAATATCCGGAGGCAGAGGGGAAGTACATGAACAGTTCATTATTCCATTTATTCGTTTCTATTCTGCAACCACAAGCTCCTTGACAGAATGCTGGCTACAAAGAATCAACAGAGATACTCAACCGCAGAAGAAAGTAATGGTGGTCAGCCATACAAAATCATACAAATTCCTAGTTCTCTTGGTGCTTTCATTTGATTGTTGTGTTATTGAATATTGCTTTCTTTCTTTCATGCAATTGCCCATTTTCTTCATTCTATTTTGAGTGAGGAGCCTTCCCTTACAAGCCAGGTAAAAACCTGGCACGGCAAATTCTTCGTAGAGCTGAATAGTTCCAGAATCCCTTTCCATCACTGAATCCAGGATCGAATATGGATCAATCATCCTTGGAGCTCCACTTTAACAGATCCAGATTTGATTTTAGGACCGGGCCTCCTTAACAATTTCAGGTTTTGCTCCCTCCCTCAGATGCAAGCTGGTATAATACCACCTCTTCTTTGTTTATTTGTTGGAATATTTTTTTTACTCTATGGACTTTGACTTTTAGATTGGGAAATTTACTTCATGAGTAATTGAACAAATCCTTTTTTGTTTAGAATTAAAGAACATGAAGTGGGTTTGAGAAGTAAATCACTTTAATGGATCATTGGTGAGATAAGTGAAGCATGGGGGAAATTAATTCCATGTAAAGGGAAGCCACTTTAGTCTTATGGACATGTTAAAGTTGCCAGCTCACCAAGCATAAGTTTACTATAGTGACAATAGCCGCATATAAGTTGGTCCATCTGCAACCTTACCTGGTCCTAGTATCCAATTTGGATCACTAAAAGTGCAGCTCCAACTTGTTCTGCTAATAAAACTGGTGCGTGAAGCATGTGCATGCAAACCGAGATATGCTTATTGGCACAAGGGGAGTTGATTCTCATGTAGCTCCAACCAATGACCAGCCACTCATGAGAGATCATAAAGCTAAGCTGAGTGCTGCGCCAGCATGATTCTTTTACAATTAAATAACCTTCTTATATGAGCATTGTTGCCAATTTCACTCTCATTTCTGGCCTACTCAATTTCCACCTAGAGTTGGGCAACTGTATTATTTTATCTAATGTTCTAGATTAACATTGTAAAACATAATGGCAGCAGCTTAATTATTTCTTGTTCATGGGAAGTCTAATCATCCCGGGACTAACACGTTGCCAAATTAGCTTTCATTTCCTTATTTGATTTCCACCTTCAGTTGGGCGATTGTGTCATTTCATATGATGCTCTATATTAACATTGTAAAATACAATGTCAGCATCTTATTTCTTATTCATGTCAAGCCCAGTCTTGACAAGCAAGTTGCGGAATCCACTCTCATTTAACACCTCCTCTTCTCTTTTGGTTGAGTCCTTACATGATGACGTAATTCTCCGAATTGAACCACTGGATCATCTAAAAAAGATGATGATGAAGAGGATCATGAAGAAAATGAAGCCCTAGATCTCTCTGTTCAATGGCTATGATGCAAAGACCCATCACCTCGAAGGTTTACCACCAGATTCAACATATTTCTGTCACATTAATCTTGCTGGCAGTCATGGGAAAACCCTAACCCTGGACATCGTGTAGTTCAGAATTCGATTGTGGAGCCTTCAAGTGGTCGGTGTGTAGGCCACCACCTGGGTCTCTCCGATCGTTTGTTGAGTGCTCAATTTGATGGTGTGACAGATCCTTCCTCTGGAAGTCGTTTTCTCCATCACAAATCCCAAAAAAGGCACTGAAACAGCTCTCTTTGTAAGAAACCACTTGAAGTTTCCTCAGTTTTATTCTAAACCGCAGGAAGTCTAGGGTTAGGTTTGCCCAAGATCATGTCGGTAATACGGAAAATCTGGTTCCCCCACCTTCAAGGGGACAAGTCATTTTATCGTAGATATTAAATATGAGCAGTGGTGGAGATAGAATTTTTAAGAGGCTTTGATACGAAGCTAATGCAGGTATTGTGTGGGCAGTGGCCCACACCAGCACTATGTGGGTCTGCTACTGAACTCTGAGGTGGACATAGAGATCTAGGGCTTCATCGCTTCATCATCATTTAAAAAATGGTGGAGGAGATGTGTCTGGAGAATTCCATCAACACCTACAGTATCAACCTACAGAGAGAGAGAGAGAGAGAAAGAGAGAGAGAGAGAGTTAAGAGTTTATGAAAGCATAAAAGCTCACAAAATTGGCATAACAATGTAATTTATGGTGATAGGAAGAAACAATGGGGGGAGGTCTGGTCGATATGTCTTTGAGACCTAAATCACTTCTAAGTGAATAACCATTTTTTTATTTTATCAATATACATCCATATATACTTTGCTTTGTTATCATTTTCTATCTAATTAGAAAAAATTAAAAACCATTGTGAATTACCCTGAGTGGTGGTAGCATATTGAGTAGCACAGTGGTCTGGCTCCTCTAAGGACTCAGTTTCGAGTCTCGGAATGGTCACTGTCACGTCCCAGTGCGCTCTATCTCTAGACTGTAGAAGGTCCCGAAGCATGCTCCTTGAAAACCCAAGGGGGCGGACAAGGGGGGAGGGGGCCATGGCCTCTCTTAGGGGTAGTGGAATTAACTAACCACCCTTAAAAAAAAAAAAACCATTGTGAAATAATGGAATAGTAAAAACATGAAATTTTCAAGACCTATATGCCAGCTTTTGTTACTTTGGAGTTGAACCACCGGTTACAAATCTCAAAAGGAACAAGGCATAGTGAATGAGATAAGAGGAAGTCATTAACCACCACGATGGCCTTCATAAAGGGCTCTGCAGGATGCCTTTTGCCTTCACCCAACAAACTATAACTAAACATGATGATATATATAGCAGCACAAACAAGGCGAGCCATACATTGAGTTGTGGAACTCATACACGTGGCTTTGAACATTTTAGATTAATGTGTAGTAAAGTTGAAGAACATTGATTTGGATGGTCATCAATGTGAAGTAATGGGTGATTTATAGTACTTGGTATATGATACTTATAGGAAAGAATCATCTGGTAGGTGACCAAATAAGAAGTTTGGGGAAATATGAAAATAAATCTCTTTTTTTTTCATTAATTGAGAAAAATTGTTGTCTTTAGTAAACTCTAGGTTGTGCAATCTTCACTTGTCATAATAGTTGGCACCATTCCTTTTTTTTGTTTGTCTTACAAATCTTTCATGATTAATGTCAACTAGTCTTTACAAAGCAAAAAATGTTTGGTAGCATGTCAACATACCAAGAAAATGTAGTTGGTGGGAATGCTTGAAAAGAAAAAGGGAAAGATTATAAATTGCAATTGCCTTGGCTACCTACCCAAGTTACTGGAAATGTTGGCGCCCCTCTGCCACCAAGTAGAAATATGTCTTGCCAGTTCATCTTTACATGGTGATTTTCACTAATAAATAATGAAAATAATAAAAAAATCGACATGTATGGACTAAAAACAAAAGCAATATTGCTACCGTCACCACTGTTCCCTCATTTTCAAGCATAATTAATTTATCCGCAAGAAGTTTCTAGACAACACGACATTCCTTCACTTCAAAAACAGATGAATGGCTGCTCCATATTGCTTCCATATATTACACATCTACTAACTAGTTGAATCCCAAAGTGTGTTGAAGCTACTCG
The DNA here is from genome assembly GCA_011799765.1 of Nymphaea thermarum. NCBI lineage: Eukaryota > Viridiplantae > Streptophyta > Magnoliopsida > Nymphaeales > Nymphaeaceae > Nymphaea > Nymphaea thermarum. Next base: position 24,546 of record JAANDH010000976.1, read on the forward strand.
AAAATTGATAGCCACTCATCCAGAACAAGGAAGAGAGACCATTTGACTCTTGGAATGGCCTCACTTCTTCACCTCTTTGTACCAGGATCATGTGGCATTGATCATTTGATTCTCCCCACTAGTTCATTTTTTGTGTCCAACATTAAACACAGTTGACTAAATTGAAAAGCAATGGTCGTATAATCTGTTTTGCTTTCTTCCTAACACTCGTATCTGTTTCCATTAAAAGAAACATGTGTCCGAGGCTGATTTCTACGTAATAGTACCGCTGCGTGGAGGTCATTGGAGGGTCTTATTTTTGCAAATCTGTCCTAGAAATTTAAAAATTAAGAATAAATGGTGGCCATATAATGTGGAAAACCTTACTTCCTAGGCTTATCTGCCGCGTGAGTCTCCATTTCACATGGAGCCATCTTGGGCTGGCATGGGCAGGTGCCCACGCCAGCCCCACGCTGCCTCCGCTACAGGTGTGGACAGACGTCCTCTTGCTCCTTCCATCTTTACCTTAATGTTAAGAAGAAGGTCCATGACATTATATATACTGTCTGACTTAGAACCATGCTAGGCTGATCGGACAGTCTGATTAACCAAGTAGTAACTGCGTGTACTCGTTTTACTTTTGAAAAAATTGCCAAAGGCAAAGCTATTTTCTGTGGTATAATAATAATTAATTTAAATTTAACTCCCTTCAGTGTTTCATATTGTTTTATGAGCATGGCAAAAAACGAATCGACCATTTGCGTTATGAAAGAAATGTTTTTACTAATAATTTATTTTAACTTGACTGTAATGGAGCCTTGAGAAATGACAGTGGCTACACAATTAATTAATTTTGATAAGGGAACGTTTTATGGGACTAAATGGAGGGCTAAATGGAGTTCACCATGTTTTTAATCAAGGGCGGGCTAAATGGAGGTTGAGTTTTATGAGTTGGATTTGAATAGGACTAACCTGAACTCACATTCAAAAAATACATGAAACGTGGGCATCAGATTGACTATCGAACGGGTACAAACAATTAATATGGAGGCTTGTTGTTGATCTATTTGTCAAACGATAATATCGAGGCTTGTCATTGATCTATTTGTCAAGCAAGCCAACATGCTTGAACCTTTGTGTAAATTATGGCTCTATAAGTTAGTCTCTGTCACATGTTTTTTTTTTTCAAGACAACGAAATTCGATAACCGAAGACATTCCTCGTCAAGCGAAGCAAACTTTTAGTTGTTGACATTATTTCTCTTTTCTTTTTGCTAAAATAGCTTAACATGCTTAAATGGGGATAGCATTCTCTTTTATGGGATTTCAGCCCCCCTTTCTGGCCAGTGAGCTGCTGTTGTTTTTTCTTTTGCTTACAAATTCCATAAATATAAATAAAAAAGATCAACTTTAAACATGAAAACTTGAACGTTACGAATAACTAAAAATCATTCTTCACAGTTTTTTTCATATAATAATCCTTATTTATACATTGAAAATGATATTTTTGTTTTCAATTACTATTATACTTTAGGGATGCTTTTCAATTCGTTATTAACAATTTTTGGTCGACTACAAAATTGTAAAGGAAACCATCGAATCGAAGGACTCCCATACTTGGATCGGATACGCATATACCAGACTTGTTTCGGGAAGTGAGCGGAGCCGAGTGGGGCCACAGACTTAAGTTAGAGGAGTTCCCTATTTTCAATTACTAATAAAAGTTTAGATGCTTGTTCCCAGTTGTGGATTTTGGGTGCGTAAATTTTTTTCTGTTGGACTTCAACTTCTCTCTCTCTCTCACTCTCTCTCTCTTTCTCTCTCTCCGTTAGTGCGTTGAGCGTCACCTTATTTTGACACAAGACCAAGTTTGTGATCCATTATTACAACACTTTACGTGGTTGCATAATTTCCCCTAAATATCCACAAAGGTTTCTTTGCTTCTTTGTTGATTACGTATTTTCTACAAAGCTATTTTCCTTTTACTTATGCCTGTGTTATTGTGTGGTTGGTTTCCCCTCAATACAAGGAATTTCAGACTATAAGATATTTTTGTGTTACATTGTGATCACCTCATAAATTTTCAGAAACCTTGCATATATGCCTAGTTTATTATAACCATAATTTGGTGCATTGCATTGTTCTCAACATGATGCTCTCATAAACACATTGTCTATTCTATGTACCCCTTTTCTTATACCAACATATTTACATCATTATTTGTATACATCATACATATTTTATATAAACATAAGCTCAACAAAATGTACATGGACTACATGCTAACCTATGACTGAATATCCCCATACCTATTGAATTAGAAATGAGTCCAATTCCAACAACTTGTAGAACTCCAATAACAGTCCTTTATTTTGCTAGAATCGATTCAAATCTTCTCCATTCCTTCCAAAAGATAACTATATATTTTAATGAATTATACTTTCTCCATCCACATAAATGTCAAGCTACAGAGCCTTGATATCAAACAACCGTTCCTCCAACTGCATCTTGGTTAACACTGTCATCTAAGGTTGAGATGATAAAAGAATTACAACCAGTCAATACCAAGCTTTGGACTTGACCCAGAATTAATATAGTAGAATAGTGGTGTATTTCTATCCTTTTCCAAATTCTTGTTGCAGGAAGCTTCTCCCTAGGGTTGCAGCAAATGGAAAGCCAAAATGTTGCCAAATAGTGTTTTACAAGGCCATACGAAAGTAGTAACCCTTAGGGCCCGTTTGATTGCCCAGAAAAAATCGGTGGAGCGGTTGAAATACGTATGGGCAGGTGAAATTTCACCCGCCTGACACAAAAACCATCAAACGGGGTGAAATTTCACCCCGTTTAAGATAAACATAGGTCAGACTTTCGAGCGGGTGAAATTTCACCCGCTCGACATTTTCCTTTCGAAGACCTTCTGTTCATTTCACCCGTGCGTCTTCCTCCACAGTCGACGAGCTCCCTTGCATTGGAGAATAGCTGCCTGCTCACCGTCGCCGCTCCGCCATCGCCGCTCTCACCATCGCTGCTCTCACCGTCGCCGCTCAACCCTCGCCGCTCCCCTCGGGTTCCGTCTACTTCCCCTCCTTCATCGCTGCCGGCCATCTCTCCCTTCTCTTATCCTCCTTCCTTCTGGACCTCCACTTTGTATGTCCTGTTGCAATTAGCGCCACCTGCTTCTAGTGCAACCCTCTCTTGTGATCGGCGCTGCTCGGGTGGCCTCTCCTGTGACCGGATATTTTGCCATCATCCTGCTCAAAGGTAGAAAAATACACGTGAACGCTCGTTGATTGGTTTCTCGTCACTCCAAATCAGGACAAGCGAGTTGATCATCTTCCTATTCTTCCTTTTTCAGACTGACTGGTTTGTCAATGGATCAATTCATGGGTTAGTCTTCTCCCTTGGAGATGTGAGTGTCAAGACTCTTGAGTAGTTAATGGATGTTCAGTCCAACTCGGAAACTTCCCCAGAATCTGCTTCGTTTTGGACAGAGGCTGATGGTGATGAGTTTTTGTTTTTGGGGATCTTCGTTTTCTGGATCAATTAGCAGGAATTTTGTGTAATTCAGTAACTTAATTATTTTGGTATCCAAAGTTTCATGGTTTTCTTCTTCTTTCCTGTCTTAAGTGCCTTTTCTTCTATTACGTTTCAGTTTTTAGTTTGGAAGAAATATGGCGATTGGAGATGAATTGGGTGCTTCGGAGAAGAAATTGAAGAATGGTAACATTGATGTGCCTATCTTCAACGCTGAGAATTTGTAGAACAGTATGAAAATTATCTATTACAGGTTCTTTTTTGAATCCCTGCGATTCTTTGACGTCCTTTTTTTCCTTGAAGTGGGCATATTTGTTTAGAAAATTATACACAAAATTAACTGTGATGGACCTGAGCTGTAACAAATTTTCAGGACCCATTTTGAGTGACTTCTTGATGTCGCTGTCCATGAGAAGCTTGGATCTCTCTAATAACAGATTCACAGGAACCATTCCTCTTCAAAGCTCAGATAATTGGGTGCTATATGCTTACTCACCTGATAGACTATCTGGTGACTTGTTTTTCCTAGATAGTTCATTAATTTTTACTGTTGATGAACTGTCGAAAGCTCCTGCAAAAGTTCTTGGCAGGAGCAGTCATGGAATTAAGCTAATACAACTTTAGTCTACTGTAGTTTTGGAAGATCATCTTTTAATTTCTTCCCACGTCAAATTGGGGAGGAGAAGAAAATAAAAAACTACTAACAGTTATGAAAAAGTCTTTTCATTTATCTACCTTATGCAGCAAACAAAGTTAAATTTATCACGTTAAATTCTTCCTGTACATCAAACAGGGCCTCAGACTGAAAGAAGGAGAAATTTCAGCTTGTAAATTTTTCCAGAAAAATTTACCATGGTAAATTTACCGCGTTAAATATCTCCCGACAATCAAAACGGGCCCTTAGTTACGAATTTACTAATGATGGCTCTTCAGTTCCCGACCATCCTTTGTAATGCCTAATTCTTATTTTTATTAACCCATTTATCCATGCAAAAGTAGTAACCCTCTCTTTATTGCATACTATTTACTTCTTCATAACCTCATTGACAACTTTAACTATATATATATATATATATATATATATATATATATATATATATATATATATATATATATATAGGAAAATTGAAGGGCTTTACAAACCGAGTTGGGAATATATATAGGAAAAGCAATCACAGAGCCTACCTATTGTAGTTGGAAAATGGAATGATGTTCCACAACATTCATGGTGATCATGATGGCCAAAAATGATGCAACAACATATATACACGAGGCTAGAGGAAGTTTTCTGTTCCAATACAAGCAGCTTCGATCAATGGAAGAGGAAGAACTCAACTGCGGCTGACATATTACCCGTTGGCAGTTCACCAAAATGGCAAAGTGTGAATAGCAAGTGCACTTGAAAATCTGGAGATGATATATGATGGGGATTGCTTTATCAGTAACTTGTATGAAGTTTTTCCTTGTGGCTAGTGTGATGGTGGCCTGTTAATTGAATTATAAACATTGGTTCTAAAGAATCAGTGCAGATGTAGTGTGGCAGCGTGCCTACATCCACAATGATTCTCTCAATACTTATCTCGTTAGTACAAGTGGCTGCTTTAAAGAGCGAAATGTTACACAACATGAATGGCCATACATTTTGAAATTGGTTTCCAAATATATAGCAGTCTCCATCTGGAAACAACTCAATATTGTTGTGGCTCTCAATGTCTTGCCTAAATTTGATAACTCCGAGAATTCCACGGTGATTTCCAAGATATTTTTCTTCACTTTTGCTAACAGAGGCAGCTTGCTATTGGAGGCAAACATGTTAATGGATAATCATGTACATGTACATTGAGAATTTTAAGTGTGGAGCTGCTGCGCTGGCGTGCAAAGGCTGCCTTAAGGCAACTAACGTCTAGGTAAATTTCATTTAGGAATTAACATAAGGTTCATTTTCATGTGCAGTTTATTCTTGTTTTTGCTCCTCTCATTATTATCATTATCGTCATATGTGGATTGTCAAAACAGAGGCCAGGTTTAACTACTTTTGGCTGCCTTATCTTTCAGTTTCATTAGAGAAGTGAGCTGAAAGAGGAAGGAGGAATCCTGTGTGAATAAGCAACTCAATTTGAAGAACAAATTGTATTACTAAGTTGCTAATTTGCATATTCTTCCTACTTGAGTGAACATCTAGTTATGTTTGCTCTGTTTCCTCCAGTTTGTGCAGTTCATCTAGAAAAGACAAAGTAGTACCTTGAAGCCTTGCATGTTTACTTCACAAATTTTAATTTTGATATATCATTTTTTTTCATGTCCTGGAAGTTCCTTGGTCACTCAATCACTGGTTTGTGACTGTCAATGTCCAAGTTTCATAGGTATGCCAATCTGCCTTTGTGAAATTTTTCTTTTTATTCATGAGATGTCAGATATGTAAATTTGTCTGTCCTTTTTTTTTGTAGATTGTGAAGGAAAAATAAATTTGGTAATGTGTGTAATGACAGTGACCAGTAGCAGAGCTACATATAGGCTGGCATGGACAATTGTCTACGCTGGCAACAAAAGTTTATTTACTTTTACATATTTTTACATAGATTTCTTATAATTATTGTCACACCCTGACCTTTTGACACTAAAACATTTTTTTTTTCTAAACATCAAACATCGAGGTGCGACTACACGACAGTTCAAAATAGGAGGAGCCATGCCATTCAAACAATGGGGTGAACTTTTCTTTATGTAATCATTCCAGTTCATACAAAATCACATCCATGTATAACAAATGCCCCAAACTGTATAATTGATGCATAACAAAAAGAAGACATCAATAAAACCAAAATAAGATGCGCCGGCACTACAAAAGACCCGAAACCTCCCCAGTAGGACGTGAGTGAAGTCATCTGCTCAACCTGCTGCCCCGGGTCTGCCAAAACCTGAAAAGGGAAACAATTGAAGGCTTAGCCTTTGAAGTATGGCAACAAGCCAGGACAATACCATACTCTCTTAGGTAGGGCTCAAGGAAAGGAACACACATCAAGTTCATCTATCATCATGTCGTATCAGGGCACAACACGTAAAAGCCACTCAATGGCCATAGTAACTAACTTTCAAATCACATGCATCTCAATTACGTACAATCAATCATATACAACACATTTTCATTAACTTCAGTGTATTAACAGTTCCTGTGGTGCAAACACAGGCACGTGCGGTGCAAACACAGGCACGTGCACACCGCGGGCGGCCTACAGCCGAGAGACAACCCCTGTGGTGGCCCAGAACAGTATGGATCCGTCCATCCGCTGCAACGAAAGAGCACTCATCCATGGATGTGTGAATTCCAAGGAGAGACACTCAGCCTACGCTCCAAGCACATCACACAACAGAACCCGGAGGCTTGCACCGCTTGCACTCCGAACAGGCGAGACAAGTGGCAAAAGCGGGACAACTCCCAAACACATAGCCACATCCCACTGGCCTCTCATCTCTTATTCATTCATTCTTATCATTAGATTAACACATTCACAAACTGACTCGCTAGCTTATGAGGTTGTTGCACCTCACATGTGCACTTACACCTCCAATTGCCTCCACACGAGGTCAACACATAACAATAACAGTCATAGCTAGCTGTCGTACAGTACAGGTACGACTACCTTCCAATTCCATTACTTACATCATTGCCCATAGCAATGTGTATGCAACAGAACAAAACATTCACATCATTCATCATATCAATCACATCTTCAAAAGCTTAGCCAAAACAGAGAGAGTAGTCTCGATCTGTGATTGACTCGTAGCTGTCATATGCAATTATCATTCTCTGATGCTTTTTAATGCACAATTGGGGTCAAGGAGACACTCGACTCGATACCCCGCCTCATCTGTCCTAAACAATTATCAATTCTAGCATTTACATGCAAGTACGTAACATTTTCAAAACAAACTTCTCATAGTCTTTCCAAAACAATTCATATCATATATCAAAACATTTACATGCATACACACATTCATTCACTAAACAATTAATCAATTGCATCACAATCCTAGGATCCCACGACCCTAGGAACACACATTCATACATTTGCCCAGGCAGGGATTTGCCTGGAATGCTGCCATACCTGTGGCGTGCTCACAATACTCTTCAAAATGCCTTGAACTTCGAATCTGGTAGCTCAAGGTCGACGGGACGTGCCCGGTGTTTCTGTAGAATAAACAAAATATAAGATTCCTACTAGATACCCAAACAATTCAAACAAACACAAAACAACATCATTGAGGCACGTGTCATCGCCTCAATAGGGTGTCCACGGGTAGTGTCGACCTACAAACTCTCCAATAGGTCACTTCCCAACTTCTTTCCGTGCCAACAGATGTCAAAACTCAATGCTTCGCCCAATCCCTCATAACACATTTCTCATTTGTTTTCTGCAGTTTAGGCATCAACCCCAAAGTCACACCCAACTTACATAGGCTATTCCTATTTAACTCCAAGATGCACCCATTCACAAAAAACGTGTACCACGAGCTCCCTAAGATGGTTTTAAATCTTCCCCACAACAACACAATCTCTACCATGCTTCCCTATTGATTTGAAAATCAACTCATCATGATTAAATGATCATTATAGGCATGAATCAACACTTCTTCCTCATAATCCTAAACTTCCCCAAAAATAAAATCGTTAACATGCGTCCCAAATCATCAATTCTAAACTCTAACATGCTCAAACAATAATTATACTTGCTCTAATAGATAATATTCAATAATCTCAGCTCAAAAAGGCCTTGCTCACCCCAATCCAAGTGTTCAAACTGCTGTGACGCCTCCAACAGCCTCCTCAAGTTTGAGTCAAGTGCCACCACCAAAAATCGCTGGCTGCCTTCGCCACAATTGCCCTCACTTCACTGGTATGAGGGGAAAAACGTCCCCAAGCTGCAACCCATTCAAACAACAAAAGCTACGATGAGAATCCATAAAAGGAGAGGAAATTAGAGGTCTGCCATGAGAAGAAAGCAGTTGGCAAGGCAAAAAGGGGCTCGACTGAAAGAGGCAAGGGTTCAGTTGAAGGTGACTCACACGGTTAAGGAGAGGGAGCTGACAGAGGGAGAAAGGGTTTGGTCAAAAGGGGGAAAGAAGGCAGTGAGGGTGAGAGCGCGTGAGAGAAGAGGGAGAGGGTAGGTGCTGACAGAGGGAAGCGTGCAGGGCAGAGAGAGCGCAAGAGAGGTGAGAGGGTGCCAAGAGGAAAAGCCAGAGAGGGGGAAAGTGGGGGAGATGGCGAGGAGTATACAAAAAGGACGGGGAAGGGGCTCTCGCAAAGAAGGAGAGGAAAAAGGGGATCGTGCGAGCAGAGGGTGCTGACGAAGAAGGGGGAGGCTACATAGGAGGGAGGAGAAGAAGAAGGAAGAGGAAGGGGGAAAAGGCGAGGGAGAAGGGCAGAGGTCGAGAGGGCTTACCAGAGCACCGCCGCAGTCCTTCCTCCGCCGACCCAACGCCGCTGCAACAACCTTCCGCCTCCCGTCGCTCACTGTCGTGCGAACCAGCAGAAGACAAGAGAAGGAGACGTTGAGGAAGGCGAGGGAGGGGAAAGAGTTCCCTCGCGCGGGCTCCTTCACAACTTAGATCTCGGGCCCGGGTTCGGACCCGCACCAACCCAATCCTAAAAAAAAATGAGTGTTACAATTATTTACTTATTTATATATGTTGTGTCCTTTCAGAAATGAGAATTTCTATAAAAGTGCCCTACAGCCAAAAATTTCTATCTCCGCCACTGGTCCACGCCTATGGCTGTTGCAAATTTGTATGGAAGTGGCACGACTTTGAAGGTTATGGTTATGGATCTGGAGTCAGGTTCATTAAGGCCTAATCAAGTGTAGAATCTGGATATTGAACCACTAAAGACCATATCCCGCTGAGCGTGGCTCTCGGTTTTGGCCGAATTCTTCGCGGACCTTGCTTCCCATTTGTTCTACCTGCAACATTATGAATATTTTCTTATGTATCCAATAATGTGGGTTGGATTAAGAAGTGGTATTGTTTAGCGTTGGATCCAAATGCAACCATCCTTGTTTACCTTCGAACATGAGGACGTCTTTTGTTGGAAATATTACATGACATGCCCAGGTTCTCTTGCGTGTTTGATAACGCAGACAAGTACTGCCGAGAAGCGACCGATTGAAAAAACATCATGTGTTCACATTCCAGACTCCAAAAGCTGTCACCTGTTTTGCCCTTGTCTTCACTAGATAACAACATATCAAGTTTGGCCCGACTCAATATATAGTCTTTCTTATAAACAATATAAATTAGTACTGGCCATGTTGACCTAAGAACCGGCGGTCTATATACAATGTGTTGTGGATCGTGTGCAGCATCCTTTCCAAAGAGCGAAAGAAGCTGAAGCTAAAGAGAGAAATAAGCTATGCTTCCCACGAAAATGCGTATGCTTCTCCCCATAGAAAATTTATTCCAGATGATCTTGAACCTGCTCGTCTATCTTCCCTGGAGGCCGAGGAACATTCGTGTCGTTCCCATGGTGTTTCCAGGTTTTCGAATCTAGGGATGTACAGCCCTCAATTTCGTCCCCTGCCGTATCGTCCGTCGCTTCTATGTCTACCCGCCTCCTCCATGATTCTTCCTGCTCCCTACCATTGCCCAGTCCTTCTTCACAGCACGGCGGGCTGCAATCGCAGGCTTTGTTTGATTGGGGTGCGGCGTGCCGTAGGTTCGACTCTCATTGTTATTCAGTGCAGTTGGATTGTCGGGCTGGTACCAGTGTGCTTCGTAAAGGCGCTGCCTAATGCTTGGCTTGGCCTTCCTTTTCCTATTTTCTTCTCACTTTGTACTGGCAGACCTTTGCTCTTTACTGGGGAATAAGTGGGATCTGTCTAAATTATCTTTTGTTGGTTTCCCTATTCATCACAACTGTGGTAGTTCTAATTACAGCGGGAGTATGCACGGGTTTTCTCGCGTCGCTTTGACTGGGGAAGAACAAGCAACAGAGGTTTGATCGGTTTGGTTTCGTGCAACGATTGGAGCGGAAGGAACAAGAGGTTGTCTTCGCCGTGAATGTTCCAAACGCTTCGAAACAATTTGGTCATCTCCCTGTCCCCAACAGCTGTTTGCTTTGCAAGCTGTTTGTCGTGGTGTTTTTGTTTGAAGTATTGTCACAAAAAAAATGTGTACAAGTATGAGGCAAGAAAAAAAATAGGTATAATAAGACAAAGTTGTATATTTTAAGAATAAAACAAAGAAAAAATAAAAAATTTGTAAAATATAAATAAAAAATTCTATTAATTATATAAAAATAAAATAAATGAGAAATTAAAAAAACATTGAAAAATGAATAGATAAGAAACAAATTAAAATTAGATAATGAAAACTAACAGTCTGGCAAATGCATAACTAAGAAAAGATTATTGGCCTTCATGACTTTACAACACAAATGAAGGCATTATTCACTTGAAAAGTGAAAAAAAACATGTCCTAGCCTTTTTCCCAAAAAGTGAAGTCATCTTCTTCATTTCTGGTATGCCTTGAAGTTCTTTGTCTTTCACTTTCACCAATATTTTCCTCTTCCTCTTCTGAAGGCAAGTTCGTTGTCTCAGTATTTAAATTTTCTTCTTCAGTAGGTCCACATGTTCAATGTAAATAGGATTTGCATTGATCTTTTTTAATTCTGGAGTCATGCTTTGCAAATGCATATTCATTCTAACGAAGACCCAATTTGTTAATTCTTGATGGTGCAAGATTGTTTTTTTTTTCATGTTAGCAGCATCAAATGCACTCCAATTTCTTTCAGAGGCTGATGCGCTGCATGGTTGACTTAAAATTTTGATTACTACACTTTGAAGCACACGAACCGAAGAACCGAATATCTCCACCAAATCCCTAATATAATTTAAAAAGAAAATCTAAAAGAAGACGTGCATAACCAATAATGAATGTTGATTGTATAAATAGAAAAACTAGTAAAATGAGATATTTACGTGGATGTGCTCATGTTTAATCCCTTGTGAAACAATGTAGGATATTATGATATTTGACCAATTCATTAGCTATTTAGGAAAAAGTATTCTTGTCACTATGGCCAAACCCTCTAGAACTTTTTCATCAATTTTTTACCATTTTATTCAAAAAATAGATGAGGATTTAAAAAGGCAACTTCACATGTATTGGATTGTGCAAGTTAGGAGTCCATCTCCTATCAATCATTTTCCAGTAAAGCACATATTTTTTCTTGTTGTCCTTACTTGCATTCTTTATAGCTTCTATCTCCGTGGGAGGATGATCCATATGGAATATTTTTTACCTTATGCACACACTTTTAATTTGTCTTATCAACCACTCTACATAAGCTGCAAACTTCTCAACGCCCGGAACAAAGTTTCCATGCATGAAATCAAAATCAAATAATGGAAGGTAGAACAAAATTTCCACCAACAAAGTCTGCAGTACTAATACTTAGCAGTTTTAAGCCGAGATATTTAGTTCCTAATAGCAGCAGCCACGAATTGGGACTTCTGAATGCCAGGTCTAAGGGGCCATGCAGAGGATCCAAATCGGGACAAGGAAGTTTCAAGGGCGGCCACGTGTCCAGCTCCTCCAGATCATACACTGCAGGCGGGTCGCCACATGAAGCCAGACCCGGTCCCCAGTTTTCAGGAAAAAGGATGCAAAGTCTTTTATAGTCTGGTTTCCGGGTTTTCTTTTTTCTTCTTTTCTAATTTTTACTTCGAGCAAATATATATATATATATATATATATATATATATATATATATACATATATATATATATGTATATATATATATCTGTGTGTGTGTGTGTGCACGCTTATCCAAGTGTAGCTTCCTTCTAGTTCTAGAGTACCACCAATAGAGAAAGTTTGTATGTATACTTTGCTTTGGGGGTTTGGACTAATTGAATCACACGATAAAACAATTCATGGAAGTCAGGTGTGGATAATGCAGAAACTTCTTCCAATGCAACGTATCTGGTGGCCGGGACGGTGAAGCATCCTCTCAGTTGCCGGACAAAGTCGATCGTGGGAGAATCGGCGAGAAATTGATTTACACTCAGAAGGCAGAGAAATGGGACCTAGGAGGAAGACCTGGAACAAATCTGAGAACAGAAAAAGAAAACTGTGCACACAAAGTGTTGATCAACTACCCATAATTACAGAAAATATAACATTTTGAATTTGTAAAGGTTCTGGTTCCAGAAACACAAAATATAAAAGAAACTGATAATCAAATTATTTCCAGTAGATATGTTATAGGGAAAAATAACTGACCAGAAAAGCATCAAGACAAACACAGCATTTCTGTAAAAATTATAAATCCAAATAGCCAACACGCTGATAATTCCAGTGCCCTTGAACTAGCAATAACCTTTTCAAGAATCTGAACTGCCCCATTGCAAAATCTGAACTGCCCCAACTCCAACATCAGCCATTTGGATAATTAAAACATCATTTACCCCTGTAAGTGACCATAGATGAATGAGGGTAACTCTCTAAGGTTGGACAACGAAAAAATTTTTTCCACAATAATCAAAGAACACTTTGACATAGTTAATGTAAGATAACACTGCAAATCATGCTCACATCAGCAATCAATTGAATCAACACTAATCTGAGCAGGAAAGAATCAGTCCACCACTATACTGCCGCCATCCCTGAACCCCATTGCTTCATTCCTCAGAACTCAGAAAGGACGCAAGCATTTTTCAGTGTAAAGACACCCAGAACAATGAACAAGTCCATGCAGGAAACAGATGAACTTAAAAATTCTTCAGCAGTGGAGATACATTTTACAAGCAACCTACCATCACCTATAGCCAGCGTCAAATCATTGATCCTACTCTTAATTAGATCAACAACCCCAGCCTTTTGTAGAGGAGCAACACGACAGCAAACCACTACTTCACAGGAAATTGCCAAGTCAATCTTGATAATGCTAATGTATACCCTTTGGCTCTTTTGTGGACCATATTGAACAAGGCTGAAGAAATCATATGTAGTTCGTAATGTTAAATACTGAAAGCCTGAAAGCAAGTCACATTTACAAGAAAAGGCAATGCCTTATTAAGTATTACATTGACAAGTTTTATCAAAAGCAGCTTCAATTGTCAAGACCCTTAGAAGAATGAACATTAAATGAGATAGTTGACTACGCGATCTCATCTCAGCCTTTTCATCTTAGTCTCGTACTTTATGAGAACAGAAATGACAAGAAACAAATGAAATGCAAGAAAACTAGATAAGCAAGAGGTGACAACCAAGAAATCCACATACTATGAAAAAAAGTTGACAAAATGTTCTCTCTCATCAGATATCTCTCTTTTTGCATGAACTATGAAGTAGTTGTAACTCTTCTTAGAAGTAAAGCAAACACTATGGATTATATATGACTTCTTTATGCCATGCTCATCCCCCTTCTTCTTGCAAACAAAGCAAGAAGAAGAGAGCATGCCAACCATAGAGTGCAACTCCACCCCAGGTAAACGCTTCACTTTAATAAAGTCACCGTAATGAACCTTTAGGTATTATATATCACGAAACTTTAGATATAATATAGGTACATTATATATATATGAGCATATTATATATAATATATATCAATAATATATCGTGACGATATATTATAGGTATATATTATATATAATATGCTCATATATATATGACGATATATTATAGATAGATATTATATATAACATGCTCATATATATATAATGTACCTATGTTATATCTAAAGTTTAGTGATGTATAATACCTAAAGGTTCATGACGTTGACTTTATTTAAATGAAGCGTTTACCTAGGGGTGGAGTTGCACATTATAGTTGGCATGCTCTCTTTTCTTTGTCATTTTGTCTTTTCTCTCTCTCTCTCTCTCTCTCTCTCTATATATATATATATATATATATATATATATATATATATATATAGTAATTCTCATAATGTGCTTTACTTCTAAGAAAAAAGTTGCAACTACTTCATATATCATGTAAAAAGAGAGAGTATCTGATGAGAGAGAACATTTTGTCAACTTTTTTTCGTAGTATGTGCATTTTTTGGTTGTCACCTCTTGCTTATCTAGTTTTCTTGCCTTTATTTTGTTTATTGTCATTTCTGTTCTCATAAAGTACGAGACTAAGATGAAAAGGCTGAGATGAGATGGCTTAGTCAACTATCTCATTTAATGTTCATTCTTAGACAATTGAAGCTGCTTTTGATAAAACTTGTCAATGTAATACTTAATAAGGCAGTACCTTTTCTTGTTAATGTGACTTCTTTTCAGGCTTTCAGTATTTAACATTACGAATTAGATTTGATTTCTTCAGCCCTGCTCAATATGGTCCACAAAAGAGCCAAAGGGTATACAACAGCATTATCAAGATTGACTTGGCAATTTCCTGTGAAGTAGTGGTTTGCTGTCGTGTTGCTCCTCTACAGATGGCTGGGGTTGTTGATCTAACTAAGAGTAGGATCAATGATTTGACGCTGGCTATAGGTGATGGTAGGCTGCTTGTAAAATATATCTCCACTGCTGAAGAATTTTTAAGTTCATCTGTTTCCTGCATGGACTTGTTCATTTTTCTGGGTGTCTTTACACTGACAAATGCTTGCGTCCCTTCTGAGTTATGAGGAATGAAGCAACTGGGTTGAGGGATGGCGGCAGTATAATGGTGGACTGATTCTTTCCTCCTCAGATTAGTCTTGATTCAGTTGATTGCTGATGTGTGCCTGATTTGCAGTGTTATCTTACAGTGACTATGTCAAAGTGTTCATTGATTCTTGTGGAAAATATTTTTCGTTGTCCAACCTTAGAGAGTTACCCTCGTTCATCTATGGTCACTTGCTGGGGCAAATGATGTTTCAATGATCCAAATGGCTGATGTTGGAGTTGGGATGTCTGGGCAGGAGGGGCGCCAAGCAGTTATGGCGTCAGATTTTGCAATGGGGCAGTTCAGATTCTTGAAAAGGTTATTGCTAGTTCATGGGCACTGGAATTATCAGCGTGTTGGCTATTTGGTTTTATACAATTTCTACAGAAATGCTGTGTTTGTCTTGATGTTTTTTT